>JADBJO010013012.1:0-37500 GCA_016801955.1 Conus betulinus | reverse complement strand
TGCAAAATTGAGGCTGAAAGTGTCAGAACAGCCGGCGGGGTAGTTAACACACAGCAGTTCATTTTGAAATACTAACCCGCAAAAAGTACAAGGGAGGGAAAAGAAAGATTCTGCGACTGCCAAAGCTGCAGGCAGCTGCAAATACCCACGCGTTTCACCCACGAGAAATATGGCGGCTTTAGACGTGCTGGAACGAGGTGCTTTACATGCTACATAACCCAACAGTTTCAATATAATGTCAGTGAAGGATGTAAGATTTTTTTTTATTATTATTATTATGTGTTTTCTCTCTTCCTACCACAGCCACCCCATCCTCTTCATTACTTATTCATTTCCACAGTAACCGTGGACTCCTTTACAATTTTTTCCCTGTGTTTACTTATTGCTCTTCTTTCTTTCTTTTTTTTTTTATTCTTGTCCTGTGCCCGAAAGTAAAAAAAAGAACGAAACAAACAAACAAGATCAAGACCGATGTTTGTTTTCTTTTTGTAGGGGACTCAAATTTGTAAATGTATTGATACGTTGAATGATTTAGCATACTTTTTTTTCCTAAGAAATCTAAGCTAGTGAAACAGCACATCGTACAGAATTTCAATATTTCCAAAGGCAGTTACTGTTAGACTGAATAAATACAGCGCCGAAAAGGAAAAGCTGTACCAAAACAAGGCAAGAGAGTATGACAATGCGCTCTCTCTCTCTCTCTCTCTCTCTCTCTCTCTCTCTCTCTCTCTCATACACATAATTTTTGCATAAGCTCTTTATGGAACTCTGTATCCTCCAGTATGCATGTTTTTTGTGTTTTGTTTGTTTGTTGTTTTGTTTTTTTTGTTTGTTTGTTTTTTAAGATGGGCTAACAAATTTGTAAAGCCATGTTTGTATCAAGGTCGATAAATCTGACAAACACCCTGCCGTTAATTGGTTTTTTAAACAAATCTTTCATCACAGGTACGTACAGTTACACAATACAAAGTGAGCAGCAACAAGCTGAATGCTTATAGTGTGCTCTACAAAATGACAATACACAACTAATTTACCTGGCGGCTACAGTAATACAAATATTACATTATTTTTATGAAAACAATTGACAGTTTAAAGTTTATAAATCGCATGAAGAATACAAAAAGAGAACACCCCCGCCCCCTCCCCTTTCCCGGAAAGAGAAAAAATAATTAAAAAAAAAAAAAATAATTAAAAAAAAAAAGATAAAGAAAGAAACGGACATTAACGAAGAGAGACTATGAGAAACACACCACAGTCACACTAATTTGTTATCATCACAATTTGAAATAACGGCAACATTTTTAATACAATCTTCTTTTGTCATACCTGAAACCTCCAATAGACAATGTATCTAAAACCGGTTGCTCCAGAGATAAACTTATGAACAGCTTCAAATATCAATATATTGGTATCTATATGCAGATTACGGTCACCTTTTTAACAGAGTTTGAACATTTCTGTAGTGTGATGGGAGATCGGAAATAGTTTGTGTGCGGGTTTCATTAAAACGAGGACACAACAGAAAATAGTGTTCAGCTGTTTCCTCCCCATTACCACACTCACACAGTGGGTCGTTAATTAGATGGCGGTTGGACATATCGTATCTCAGATCACTGATTCCAAGACGAAGACGGCAATGAATGATTTGGTTTTTTTCTCTCGCCATGGTAAAAGTACGGCGGTATGACAGGATCATCAGCCGATAAATGATGCTTGACTACGCTTAAAGATGACTGGGTTTTAATATGATCTGGGAGACTATTCCATAAAGATGTAGTTGAAGGAATGAAGGATTTCCGATATATCTCAGTGTTGCATTTTGGAGTTGTACGCTCTAACGGCCTTCTCCTGTGATAAGGATTCCTGTCAGATTCTTTTTTTATGTAGTGGACTTACATGGGCTGTTTTTCAGACGTTTGGAAACTTTGCTTCAATCATACTTCTGTTAAATATGGTAGTCAAGGGATCCAATATAACTGGAAGAGATGCAATCAACAACCTGTTGTGAACCAAATCAGGCCCTACTGCTTTATTCTTGTTCAGATTCAAGTTAACATCCTTAACATTAGTAGCTGTCAAAGAAATGTCTGTAATTTCTGGAACTATGAATGGTACGTCTGGCACTTCATCACCATCATTTTGACTGAGCAATGAAATATTTATTGAAAGCGTTCGCTTTGTCTGTATTGTTATAGTTTACAATGCCCATTACAAACAATTGGAGGTATTTCGTTCGAGTCAATACCTTTCTTTTTTTTAAAAAGATTTTACCAGGTGCCACCATTCTTTTTTACCAAAATTTGTGGAGTTAGAAACCTTATTGTCTAATTCAGCAAACATAGTCAAGTTGTCTTTGTCTTTCTCTTGATGTCACATAATTCCGAAATCGACGAAACCTGTACCAATCTTCTGGATCATTGGTATGTTTAGCTATACTGTGTATTGTTTTTACGTTCCTCTATTAACAGTCTTATTTCATCAGTCATCCAGGGGACGTCGTCAGGACGTACAATAATAATTTTAGACGGCATGCATAGTTTCGCTTTTTCCATTAATATTTTTGAAAACATTTTCAGCACTTTGATCTACTGATCTGTTGCGAGTAATGTCGTCCCAGTTTACAGTGCCTAACAGGTCACAAAAGCGATCTGCATTTAGCTTTCTATAATTAAGTATGGTCCTTTTGAATGGCTGGTTCTTGACCACAGTATGTCTAATCATGGCGCAAGGACCACTGGGGCATTGTGTGAGAACCAGATCCAAACACGTTGCACTCGAATCTGTAATCCTTGTGGGTTTCATTAATAAACTGAGTGAGCCTGTATCGATTCATGATTCCAAGTAAGTACGGTGAGGGTGTCGTAAGGAAATCACTATTGAAGTCACCAAGAATAATACATTTTGATGAAGTATTATTTACCTTACGAATGCTTTCTTCTATCTGATCCAGTAACTTACAGGGGAACTTGGAGGTCGATAAAATGACCCAACCAGTAGACTACTTTGGCCAAGCTTTGTCTCGACCCATACAGCTTCAAGGTCATTAATATAGAGATTTGGTCGAGGTTTACAAACTGGTTTTTCCGTGCATCTTATAAACCATTCGCAAACAAAGAGAACCAGAGAAATACCGGTTCAAAAAAATGGAAGCACTGGCACGCACTCATCACAACGATTCACACCTGCCAGTCTCTGAATGATTTCGATTCAGACCTCTCCAAAACCAGCCCCTGATTGCGTCGAGTGTTTCCTTCCACTGGGAGCCGACAAGGTGCAAGCCACTTAATAAGTCGAAGCCTTCCCGAAGATGTTCAATACTCAGGCCAACCAAAGCTGGATGGTCATCGTGACCTACCTGCAGGCCGCCGATGGTTATATTATTATTAAACAGAAAAGGATGGCGTGATTCTTGTTCAGCAAGCGGGCTTTCGAAAAGGTCATTGTACCACAGACCACTTAGTAAAACTGACCAGTTATATTAAAAACCAATTCTCCCACAGAAAAAAAAAAAGTACATTGGCTACATTTTTTTTTATAGATCTGGTTCCAAAGTGAGACGACTGCAGGCGGAAATCTAAGCAAATCTTAAATAAATGTTAGCGAACCGCCGAGAGAAACGTGGACAAACGAGTCACAAGTCAAATCACAACGCGTTTCGACCTCTTGTAGACTGTTTTGAAATATGAGATTTCCAGTTGGTTTAAAAGTGGTAAGCATTTTCGGTTAATTTATGCTGTATATTATGTCCTAAAGGATTTTGGTATGCTAAATTCATTTTATCAATTTGCCAAGTGATATCTCGATTCTCTTTCCAAGATGTAATTAGTTATTCAAAATGGCCACCTTGCAGGAAAGGAAACTCCTTCAGGCATTAGTGGACACAAACTTAAGTGTTTATTTCAGAACATTCTGAATAAAACCTTGAAAGAAAACATAATAAATATTTCAAACTTGTATTGCTCTTCATAATTGTAATGATTGGATCATCTTTCTATCAAGTGTACCCCCGACCTGTCCCTGCACAAAGAAATGAAAAAATGGTAATTAACATCTATACCTTTTAGTTTTGACTTGAAATTCTCTGTACAAGGGAATGCAAAACAGTCAAATCTGACTTAAGAATCTGAATGATAATTACATAGGTAAGCCTTTGAATGACCAAATTAAACAGCAGAGGAATCAAACAAAAAGAAAGTGTTAAATACAAAGAATGTGCCCAATTCCTTTGAAAACAGATTTAAAATTGCTGCTAGAACTTTTTAATTTGTCATTTACCTTGCAAAGATGTACTACTCTCCTGTGTCAATTTGCTAAATCCAATAAAATCTCTTGATAAAGCAAACACAGCCAGCAACGTTAAATTCATGGAACAGAAGCCTAACTATTCACGATTCTCTGGTTCAATTCACGTAGTTTTCGCTTTAGTGTACATGTAAATGAAAACGGAACAATGCCTGCTGATAACAAGAGACCATGTTCTTTCAGTTTCATGCTTTCAATTATTGCTGTTTCTGCAGAGTCACCAGTGCTGCACTTGCACTGTCGCTGTACTAGTACATTACAGTTTATGCTTTCTGCACTGACAGTTTTGCAACTGCAGCTAATGAGATAAATGCAGGCTTCAGGCACTGCTGGAAGAGACGTCATAATAGGTGCAAATGCGCCATCATTGACGGTCCATTCCATGGTGTCTGGTTTGGGCAGCAGTGGACGAGTGGGTTGTTTTTTCAGCTTTGGTTCCAGACAAGTGCCTGGTAATGTGCTCGCTTGATATGGAACGACAGGGCATCATGTGTTGGTGGTGGCGAGGTTTCCACGGGCTTGGCTTGAGCAAACAGACCTGACCTTGTATCGTCTACAGAAGCATTGTCCATGTTGCACACTTTAAAGATGAAGGCCTCTGCATCAGTACACGCTTGGTGAGACAGTTCAACCTCTTCCAAGTGTTGCAAGGAGGTCATAATGCTCCTTAAAGACTTTCAAGCAAGATTTCTTGGTATGACCAGCCAGGCACGATGTCGCATCACTTCCAGTAAGTGAATGAAATGCCGCTAAGGCACTCAGGAAACTTGTCAGAGGGAAGCTGATCTACAATGGTGTGGATTCAAATGTACTTTCTGTTCTTTGACTTTCCCGCTTTCACCCACACTTTTTGAGCATGGCATTTTGTTGAAATGGGCAAGAAGAAGGACCAGCACATCCGTATCTTGTGCAGCAACAACAACTCGTGAAGTTTGGCTCTTTACACAGTGAAGAATAATCCGAGTGTCCGCCTCCTCATGTTTGGCTTCTAATTCTTCAGTGTTTACATCAGGAGCTGAGGACTCAACCTGCTCTTCATCACAGAAGCCACCTGAAATGACAATGATCTTGTTTTCAGGTGCAGGATCAGTTGGCAAGACAAGAAACTGGCCAGGTCAGCTTTGTTCTCTGCAAGGGCAATGAAGTTTTCCCACTTTAGTGGTAAAGGGACTTCTCTGCTTTGGATCTCTCTCCTCACGGGCACTGCATGTCTGCCTCGTTTGTGTCTGGTGCCAACCTTGATGGACATTTCATGGTACCTGTCAAACACAACACCAATTCGAGTGAAGACAGCACCACTCTGAAGAACAGATTCAACAACTGTGGCAGCTAGGTCACCAAAGGGCTTGGCGTTTGGTGACTTTCCAATTACAATCGCAAGTGCTTGGCCATCAATGATGAGTGTTGGTTTTTCTCTCAAGGTCAGCAGGTTGAAGTTTGGGGGGCAAGGTGTGCCACCAATCAAAGCAGCATCTTCTAAAAGGGGATTTCTGACCAGAACGGAGATTGCCAGTCATTTCTGCTATAGCAGCCGGGGGCAGGAAGAAGCTTATACTGTAGTATGTCTTGCAGATTGACGTCTCTTCCAGCTCTGTATGCTGTGATAAAGTCGCTGCAGAAACTTTCTGTCGGCCTAGATGACTTTCTGTGCACTCGTATTGGATTGCTTTTTGCTCCAATTCGAACAAGGTTGCAAATGTCAGGCATTTGTTCCTGTGCAAAGTGTCTCTGAACTGCTCTTGTCGGTCGTTGCAGACAACAAGCCTTTCTTCAACGAATTTGATCAGCTGGACTTGACCTTTTTTTCCTTGACTGTCAACTAATGTTCAGTGATGTTGCTGGGGGATAACATCCTTTGTTGCACTGTTCTGCAAGTCTGTTGGGTGCCTCGTCTGTGAAGAGCTTGAAGGTTTGCAAAGTGTTTTCGGCAGCTTATTTTCATCCCTCATATCAAGCCTTTGTCTTGCCAGGTTGCTTTCATTGTGTGTGAAGTGTCATCTTGCCTCAGTCCAAAGGTACATTTCGTTCAACTGCTGATGTGAGATCTGAGGTTGTAGGAGGGGGCCCACCTGTTCAGCGCTGTAGTTGTTTTGGTGATGCCTATTATTCCACCACCCTTCTTCCCTTGAGCCTTCCCTGTGTCGTTGAGCCATTCCTGACTTTGTTCAGGGTCAACTTGGTACTGTTGAGGTGACCTCTTGACTATGAAGGTGCCCTTTTCAAAAACTCTGCCTTGACGTTTTCTGGCAACTGATTCATCTCACATAAGTAGATGGATCCCAATTGGCGTAGTTGTGGTGGTTATACCACATGAAATAGGGCAACATTTCGCCAAAAGCATTGCAGATATAGTTGCCAAAGGCCTTCTCTGTGTGCTCTGGTGAAAAGTAGGAGAATCTACACCATCTGATTGTATGTCCACGAGAACTTGAAGTTGGGGATTGTCTTGCTCGAGACAAATGCATCCATAGCCTTGCTGACGTCCTGGAGAAGCCAACACCTTCATCATTCCAGCTGGGCCACATCAGTGGACAGTTCATCCTGGTATCTCTCTTTCTAGATCTTGGTCTGTGTCCTTTGATGAACATCAAGATGGCTTGGGAGCAAGCAATCGCCAAAGTGCTTGAAGTGTTCAACTTGTGTCCTCTCTATCCCCTGGGCATAGGACTTTCCAGACATCACCCGCTCTGCTGTTCCTGGACCAAAGATGCTACTTTCAACCCAAGCGTCCAGAAGACCTGATCCCTGTGCTGTCCAACAATAATCTGAAGAAGAAAGTTCATAGCGGTATGAAGTCTTTCTAATCTCACAATCAAAAGTCCCCCCCTTAGGTACTCTGGTGTTTGGCCCACTTGAGCTCCATCAGTCTCCATAGTATAAAATAGATATGAACAATCCGATGGTCTTAAACCGATATGAAATGCGGTTGTTTGCTGGTGTTTGTGGATAACATATTTTATCAACAGTTAGATACCAAGCCAGACATTTCAGTGTCAAAATCTGGTTTTTAAAAAAATTGGTATATGCTAATTTGGGGANCTCTGATCACCCGCTCTGCTGTTCCTGGACCAAAGATGCTACTTTCAACCCAAGCGTCCAGAAGACCTGATCCCTGTGCTGTCCAATAATCTGAAGAAAGTTCATAGCGGTATGAAGTCTTCCTAATCTCACAATCAAAAAGTCTTGGTACTCTGGTTTGGCCCACTTGAGCTCCATCAGTCTCCATAGTATGAAAATAGATATGACAATCCGATGTCTTAAACGATATGAATGCGGTGTTTGCTGGTGGTTTTGTGGATAACATATTTATCAACAGTTAATACCAAGCAGACATTTCAGTGTTAAAATCTGTTTTAATTGGTATAGCTATTTGGGGAGGTTTAAAGGAGTATTGTTTACTTCTGGTTGACTCAGTTGTTGATTTATTTTAATAAAATGTACATGTTCATTTGGCATGGCGGCCAAATTGTTTTAGCCATTACCATGAGTGACTGGGGCAAGGTGGCGCTTGGCAAATTGTAGAAATGGATTCTGCATACCTTGAACCTTCAGAAAAAAAAAAATGGTTGCCACAAATTAACAAAAATGCCTACGGGTATTGGCTTTTCTGAAAAAATAAACTGTCTATTAGATCTTCTTCAGGTAAGACAAAAAACGAATAAAATAACGAAAAAATCACTTAGCTTTTAATTGCTTCAGAGTTCAGTGCAAGGAAGAAGGCGTTGAATGAGAATGAGGCTGTTGGAAGGGTGGGCGTGCGTGTGTGTGTGTGTGTGTGTGTGTGTGTGTGTGTGTGTGTGTGTGTGTGTGCGCGCGCGCGCGCGCGTGGGTGCACGTGTGTGTGTGTGTGTGTGTGTGTGTAAAGATAGGAACTTTGCATCATCTCCACTTGCCTTCGGATAAAGATAAAGAGAGAAGTGCAGAAAATGCGCATGCAGGGAAGCATGCAGGCTTTTTTTTTTCAGCGACAAAAACAAAAATCTAATGCATTGAACATTCCAACGTTGTGGCACAATTTGCGTAAGCTTTGGATTTTGTGCAATGTGTGGGAGCACAGGGATGGTGCGGACAGTAAGTGGGGGGGAGTTGTGTGGGTGGATGGGGACGGACGTGCCAGCAAGTGCGTGGGTGTCCGTAAGCAGCCTACTCTCCGCAATGACAGGGGTGTAAAGGGGCACGTGCTTCTCCTGTGATGTTGTCATGCAAACTCTTCACGTCTGACAGTGAACGGAGCCTGGGAACACTGGTTCTGCCAAATTAAGCAGCCACCAGCTACGCTTACCGCCTTTAGAATACGGTTCAATAATACTTGCTCCAAATGTTCGTAACCGACCTTCTCTGACGTCATCTAGATGCTGCTGTTTTATGTCTTCAGTGCTGCATGTGTCTGGCGTTTGACCTCAGCTGGTACCTATATACCTTGTGTCCAGTTTGAGGACAGCTTCATGCAAAGATTTAAGAGATCATCGTGCATGTGCAGTTTTCTTTTGTACCATCCTTTAACCAGTGTTAGAATTTTGGCACAAAACTCGGAACTATGATATTTCAAAAAGGCAAGATGGAACCTGTCGCTGATTTTTTTTTTTACATCCGTCTATCTATCGATTAATCGATCTATCTGTTTATATAAATAATGAAGATAATAATAATAATAATAATAATAATAATAATAATAACAACAACAATTTTTAATTTATTTAAGAAACGTTACGCCTGAACCTTGTGAGGCACCAGGCGGGCACACACGCACACACACACACACACACACACACACACACACACACACACTGCATGAAGTTGTGCCTTCAACATTGCGAGTTGCTCTTCGAGCAGCTTGGTCAGCTCTCTCATTGGATGAAAATGCCGCAGTGAGAAGGCACCCAGCAAAAAGTAATATTGATTCTCTTCATTGATAGAAGATGCGTTAGGTAATTCATTTCCGTTGTTATCTCATTACGAATCTTTGAATTCGGTGATTGTAAAACAGAAAGCGCTGATCTAGAATCACTACAAAGTAGAAGTTGACAATTTTAGTGGAAGAATTTTAGAATATACTTTAGAGACGTTAGAATTGCTACTGGTTCTGCAGTAAAAACACGTTTTTCCCCAAATGATACAATTTCTCCACTTTTAAGGTTGGTATGATAAAAGCTGCGCCAGTGTTACGATCATCTAGTACTGAACCATCCGTAAAAACTTTCAAGTGATCTTTATACACATTTTCCAAATGGCAATTTACATCGCTTTTAAGAAAGTTTGGAAGATCGTTTTTACTTACTACAGTGTAATTTTTTGTCAAATCGAGCTTTGATTTGTTCCCATTTGGGAATGGGTGCATAGAAGGGGCTCGAGGCGATTTTAATTTGATTTACATTTGATTCTTTCAATAGAGTAGAAGTTTATGTCTGAATGGATACAGTTGATTTTATGCTTCTAGCTCTTTTTGCAAAATCAGAATTCAGAATGTTATGCACTGATAAATAAAGATTCAAACGACAGGTTTAAACATTTATTGAAAAACGCAGATTCTCTATATTATAAAATGTGTTAAACCAAGCCCTGATATTAACCCTAAAAACAAATTAGAAAAATCTAAGCTCCAATTTTCAGAGACGCAGAAAGCTTAATGCATCGCATGTGATTAAATTCACCTCGAACTAAATACTGCAAAAATGTCTCATGTATGTGTGGGGAACCTCTCAGTGTAAGTCATCTGTTATTGGACTGTGCAAGAACAAAAATAGTAGTGCAAAGGGAAGGTGTTGAAATTTTACCTGATAGATCGACTTCACTGAACTTGCCTTACATGTTGAATAACTATCTTTTCATGTGTTCAATTTGTAAACATTTATTACAAAGCTCAGTTGAATATTCCTTGGAATTATAACTTAACTTTTATCACAGAACTTTTTTCTTTCAACACATTTGAACAAACACATGCTCATCTTTATCAAATTCAATCATTAGTATGATGCCGCTTACAAACAAACATACAGCATAAGATTGTATTACATACACTCTGTAACTCCTCAACTATACGCTTAATTGAAGTGTCCAAAACTGGAAAAATATGACCACGTTAAGACTGGAAAAATGTGCTGAAATGAAGACACACCATCAAAGGACTGCTTCCACCTTCATCAGATGCACCTCTAGTGCAGAAACACTATGGAAGAACAGAAAACTAGTTCCATTGGACATGGTGAACTTACTGTATTTCTTTGAAAACTGTGGCATTCTGAAAATCACATCATAAACTTACCTATTCACACACACACACACACACACACACCACACACACACTCTCTCTCTCTCTCTCTCTCTCTCTCTCTCTCTCTCTCTCTCTCTCTCTCTCTCTCTCTCTCACACACACACACACACACACACACACACACAAACACACACACACACACACACACACACACACACACACACACACACACACGCATACACACCACCACATACACACACACACGCGCGCGCGCGCGCGCACGCGCACACTCAAAAATGATTGCACGCACTCATACTACTTTCATCATATACTCTATCACTACAAACCGCCTGAAATCACTTTATGTGGGAAGACCTTAAACGGAAGAACAACTACTAATATGAACAACTAGTATGAACCCATCAAATCAAATATAAGGCTTGGTTGTATACAACCGATTAAAATATCGAAGACAATCCCCATAAAACCGGACACGCTGAAGCTTTTGACATCACGGTGTTTGAATGAACAGAATCAATAGAACTAAGGTCAAAGTAAAAGCGAAGTATAAAGTGCCCATTTTGGCTTTACTTTCCCTGTTCTCTCATGTCTATAGATAGTCATTTTGTGCAATCGCACAATATTTTTTAGCGCGCGCGCGCATGTGTGTGGGTGTGGGTGTGTGCGTGTGCAGGGGATGTGTAGGTGAAACTTTAGACTGACGATTTTCTGCAATCAAGAGCACTAGCCTAAGCAAACGTGGCAAACATTTAAATTTTCCCAGCCATCCTGTGTGCAAAGAAAATTTGCACCTGTAAATAGCGTTTTCCAAAACATTGTAAATTTTATGTAACCGAAATGTTGGTGGAAACTGTGCCAGTCACGATCGCTGCTTCATACGCTGTTAGAAATTAGGTAAATGATACGATGTACAAACACTGCAACCCGTGTTATTTTACATCATTCATGATCAGACTATGTAACACATATTTAGCATACACGGGTGTGGGTACGAGTACAATTATGATTAGATTCAAGAACAGGTGCCTCTTGTAAATATATCTTGCCAAATGTAGCTTAGCAGGGTGATTTGAAGTTGTAATCAAAGTCAATCAAGTGAGTGAATAATTATTCACGTCACAAAAATAGCACTGTTCTTCGTGCACATACATTTACAAATGAAGGCCTGACGCATCATCATGTGTTAAGATTATTGTCAAAATTACACATATAATATTGAAATCTCCACGCTGGATGCGTAAAACGAAACACCATATAATAGACGTTATATTTGATCGGTGACACACGTCTTAACACAAAGGCAATAAGTCAAAGGCGGCAGAAACATTTTCAGAACATATATTGGGCTACGCCAGGGTCACTGTCTGGTCCCTCCTTTCTCCACTCACACCTCTCTTTGCTCACCATGGCCACTGCAGGGTTTTTGACTCTTTCACAAGGGCCGAGTTTTTGCATTCATTTGAATTCGTTACTTTTTTTGTCATGCAAGTAAGATCGGCAGGCACATCCCCATTCCTAATTGGGTGAAGCAACCCAGGCTTCCAAGGGTGGTGCATGATTGTTCCCAGGCTGGTTTGTTCGGCGACTGAGGACAGTACATTTTCTGGTCTCGCCCGGCCATCGGGTGTCTTCTTCTTTTTGTCTTAATGTGGAGAATGCGGTGTTAGTCAAAATAAGCAAACTGACTCTTTTGTCTTGATGGTGCAAAAAGCAGGATGATGACAATATTATGAGTTTCATTCTGCCTTGAAACACAACGACCGGGCTGTATCACGTTTCTTTGACAACAGGGAGTGTAAGTTTCCATCAGCTACGCTTTCGGTAATACACTGGCGTATACATGTTAACCAGATCGTACAAATATGCATCCATTTAAGATAATACAATTGACTGAAATTCCCATGTAACAAACTACATTTATCGAATCACAATGGAACCCACAGCCTCCCAGTGACAGACTAGTATGACTGATAACTATTTTGTGTTCGTTCCTGCTTCACTATTTAGGTGTATTTCTTTTTTTTTTTTTTTTTTCATTTCGTCCCTGACAAACAAACAAAAAAGTTAACATAAATTAATTAAAGTTTGACCGTCAGGCAGGAACTGCTACACATTCCCCCCCCCCCCCCCCCCCCCACCCCCCCCCACCCTCTCGGCGAGGAAGGGGAGGAGGAGAGTGAAAGGGTGGTGTTGGATGGAGGGTCAGGGGATAGGAGGAAAGGGGGATGATAGAGGTTCAAGGCGTGTAGTTTTACGTGGAGAGAGAGAGAGAGAGAGAGAGAGAGAGAGAGAGAGAGAGTCAGTGAGTGCATACTCTCCACAGTGACCGGGAGAAAGGCAGGGGGAAGGGGGGTAGGACTTGTGTTCTCTCAGTGATGTTTTATCTGCAGTAAAACAAAAACAAAACAAAACAAAAGAACATTTGCATCAGATTGTTAACGGAACCTGATTCTGTCAATCGAGCGGCTTTCCGGCTACGCTCGCCGTATTCATACTGCGTTTTTGTGCACATGTGATCCAAATGTTTCTCATCGACATATGTTTACACCAACGCGCGCGCGCGCGCGCGTGCGCGTGTGTGTGTGCGTCTGTGTGTGTGTGTGTGTGAGAGAGAGAGAGAGAGAGAGAGAGAGAGAAAGAGAGAATGCTTGTGTACATACTCCTATGCGTGCACGAGGGTGATTTGTTGAGCTTTTCGTCTCACACACACACACACACACACACACACACACACACACACACACACACAAGTACACATACATACAGAGAGAGAGACCGAGAGAGAGAGAGAGAGAGAGAGAAGAGAGAGAGAGAGAGAGAGAGAGAGAGAGAGAGAGAGAGAGATACTAGGGATACGCCTGGTGCTGACTACGAATCAAAAGACTCAGTATTCTCCTCCCATGGATATGATTGTCTTGTCTCTCACGTTAATGACTTGTGATGAAGACATCCGTCTCACTACTGCTGGATCGAATGCACAAACAGTTAATATTTACGGTGGTATAAATGATAATCTGTTTTCAATATACATGGATTAAACACACACACACACACACACACACACACACACACACACACACACACACACACACACACACTCACACACACACACACACACATACACATACACACACACACGCATGCACAAGTTTGTAACTTCGTACCTCTAAGAACTGCCATCGCTTCCCCTACTTTTACAGACTAGTTATTGGTTTAGAAAAAAAAATCCGTAATCAGCTATGCATCTCCATTCTAACCATGATTATTTCATGGTATCTTCAACCTGGTTGACTCATCACATTACAGTTATATTTTGGATTTATGTATCTTATGTTTTACAGTCATACGATGGACCGTGTGTACGTTTTAACCTTGCAGTTATACTGAGATCACTCAAGTTTTTTTTTTTTTTTTTTAATCACCGTCACACAGAGTACTGTATGTAGTTACACATTCCATCACTACCATGGATGTACAGATGTATTTATTTATGGCCAAATGACATTGCCTGTTAGCGTTTTGCGGCATGCTTAAAACGCACAATATATGTAAGTAGAACAGGGTTAGGTCAACAGAAAAACCTGCAGCTAGTGACAGGCAGAACTCGTAAAGATGATAGTGTCAAAAGAGGGAGGGATCAGAAGGCAAACAGATATATGGACTGAATCTGATTTGCGGCTGGCCATGGAGAGGGTTATGTCCATCCAGTGACTGAAAGATCTTGACATTCACTCACCCCCCCCCTCCAAGCTGTGTGAGGAATCTGTCAGTTTATTGGTTGGATTCTCCCACCAATAAGTAATTGACTCCTCCCTCTAGGAGGGTCGTAGTTCATATGTTGAGAGAGCAGAAAGTCTTTGAAAAAGTGAGACAATCTGACAATTGGTGGGAGGGAGGATAAGCGAATCTCCGAAAAGTGACATGAGACTGCAAACTTTGACACTCTAAACCTATCATGTCCGGGCTGTCATCCACCTTCCCTTCCCACCCCCTCCCAGCAGTATTAATGTGGCAGCGACCTTCCCCACCCTCAACTCTCTCTCTCTCTCTCTCTCTCTCTCTCTGAATAACAATACAAAACTGTTGGGACGTACTTGCGGAAGGTGCGGGCAGAGAGATGATGCAAGGGAAACAAAGCCCTGCACGAACTGCACGTGCAGTCCCCGTGAAAACCGCTCATGTTCAGGTGCGGATGAAAAAGCATGACATGGTGGGCGTTTTGTTTGGATGGGGGTATGGATGAAATGGTGTGATGTGAGCGGACGTTATCGGCTCAGAGGACGCGCGGATGTAGGCCGTGACATGGGTGGGTGTGTTTGGAAAAAAAAAAAAAAAAAGGAGGCGCGGATGACTTGTTTGACATGGTCGGCGTACTGGGGGGCGTGATGTGGGTGGGAATGTATTGGCACAGACGGGGCCGTGAATGAAATGCGAGACATCATGGGCGTTTTGGAGCAGAGGGGGCATGGATGATGGGTTCGACATAATGTGTGTGTACTTGGGCAAAGGGACGCGTGGATGGAGGACGTGATGTGGGTGGGCACATCGAAGCAGTGGGAGCAGGTGAGGGGCATGATACGGTGGAGATATTGGGCAAAGGGACGCGTGGATGGAGGACGTGATGTGGGTGGGCACATCGAAGCAGTGGGAGCAGGTGAGGGGCATGATACGGTGGAGATATTGGGCAAAGGGACGCGTGGATGGAGGACGTGATGTGGGTGGGCACATCGAAGCAGTGGGAGCAGGTGAGGGGCATGATACGGTGGAGATATTGGGCAAAGGGACGCGTGGATGGAGGACGTGATGTGGGTGGGCACATCGAAGCAGTGGGAGCAGGTGAGGCGCATGATACGGTGGAGATATTGGGCAAAGGGACGCGTGGATGGAGGACGTGATGTGGGTGGGCACATCGAAGCAGTGGGAGCAGGTGAGGCGCATGATACGGTGGAGATATTGGGCAAAGGGACGCGTGGATGGAGGACGTGATGTGGGTGGGCACATCGAAGCAGTGGGAGCAGGTGAGGGGCATGATACGGTGGAGATATTGGGCAAAGGGACGCGTGGATGGAGGACGTGATGTGGGTGGGCACATCGAAGCAGTGGGAGCAGGTGAGGGGCATGATACGGTGGAGATATTGGGCAAAGGGACGCGTGGATGGAGGACGTGATGTGGGTGGGCACATCGAAGCAGTGGGAGCAGGTGAGGGGCATGATACGGTGGAGATATTGGGCAAAGGGACGCGTGGATGGAGGACGTGATGTGGGTGGGCACATCGAAGCAGTGGGAGCAGGTGAGGGCATGATACGGTGGAGATATTGGGCAAAGGGACGCGTGGATGGAGGACGTGATGTGGGTGGGCACATCGAAGCAGTGGGAGCAGGTGAGGGGCATGATACGGTGGAGATATTGGGCAAAGGGACGCGTGGATGGAGGACGTGATGTGGGTGGGCACATCGAAGCAGTGGGAGCAGGTGAGGCGCATGATACGGTGGAGATATTGGGCAGAGGGACGCGTGGATGGAGGACGTGATGTGGGTGGGCACATCGAAGCAGTGGGAGCAGGTGAGGCGCATGATACGGTGGAGATATATTGGGCAAAAGGGACGCGTGGATGGAGGACGTGATGTGGGTGGGCACATCGAAGCAGTGGGAGCAGGTGAGGCGCATGATACGGTGGAGATATTGGGCAAAGGGACGCGTGGATGGAGGACGTGATGTGGGTGGGCACATCGAAGCAGTGGGAGCAGGTGAGGGGCATGATACGGTGGAGATATTGGGCAAAGGGACGCGTGGATGGAGGACGTGATGTGGGGGGGGCACATCGAAGCAGTGGGGAGCAGGTGAGGGGCATGATACGGTGGAGATATTGGGCAAAGGGACGCGTGGATGGAGGACGTGATGTGGGTGGGCACATCGAAGCAGTGGGAGCAGGTGAGGGGCATGATACGGTGGAGATATTGGGCAAAGGGGACGCGTGGATGGAGGACGTGATGTGGGTGGGCACATCGAAGCAGTGGGAGCAGGTGAGGGGCATGATACGGTGGAGATATTGGGCAAAGGGACGCGTGGATGGAGGACGTGATGTGGGTGGGCACATCGAAGCAGTGGGAGCAGGTGAGGGGCATGATACGGTGGAGATATTGGGCAAAGGGACGCGTGGATGGAGGACGTGATGGGGTGGGCACATCGAAGCAGTGGGAGCAGGTGAGGGGCATGATACGGTGGAGATATTGGGCAAAGGGACGCGTGGATGGAGGACGTGATGTGGGTGGGCACATCGAAGCAGTGGGAGCAGGTGGGAGCATGATACGGTGGAGATATTGGGCAAAGGGACGCGTGGACGGAGGACGTGATGTGGGTGGGCAAAAGGGGGGGACAGCATGATACGGTGGAGATATTGGGCAAAGGGACGCGTGGATGGAGGACGTGGTGGGTGGGCACATCGAAGCAGTGGGAGCAGGTGAGGCGCATGATACGGTGGAGATATTGGGCAAAGGGACGCGTGGATGGAGGACGTGATGTGGGTGGGCACATCGAAGCAGTGGGAGCAGGTGAGGCGCATGATACGGTGGAGATATTGGGCAAAGGGACGCGTGGATGGAGGACGTGATGTGGGTGGGCACATCGAAGCAGTGGGAGCAGGAGGAGGGGCATGATACGGTGGAGATATTGGGCAAAGGGACGCGTGGATGGAGGACGTGATGTGGGTGGGCACATCGAAGCAGTGGGAGCAGGTGAGGGGCATGATACGGTGGAGATATTGGGCAAAGGGACGCGTGGATGGAGGACGTGATGTGTGGGTGGGCACATCGAAGCAGTGGGAGCAGGTGAGGGGCATGATACGGTGGAGATATTGGGCAAAGGGACGCGTGGATGGAGGACGTGATGTGGGTGGGCACATCGAAGCAGTGGGAGCAGGTGAGGGGCATGATACGGTGGAGATATTGGGCAAAGGGACGCGTGGATGGAGGACGTGATGTGGGTGGGCACATCGAAGCAGTGGGAGCAGGTGAGGGGCATGATACGGTGGAGATATTGGGCAAAGGGACGCGTGGATGGAGGACGTGATGTGGGTGGGCACATCGAAGCAGCAGTGGGAGCAGGTGAGGGGCATGATACGGTGGAGATATTGGGCAAAGGGGACGCGTGGATGGAGGACGTGATGTGGGTGGGCACATCGAAGCAGTGGGAGCAGGTGAGGGGCATGATACGGTGGAGATATTGGGCAAAGGGACGCGTGGATGGAGGACGTGATGTGGGTGGGCACATCGAAGCAGTGGGAGCAGGTGAGGGGCATGATACGGTGGAGATATTGGGCAAAGGGACGCGTGGATGGAGGACGTGATGTGGGTGGGCACATCGAAGCAGTGGGAGCAGGTGAGGGGCATGATACGGTGGAGATATTGGGCAAAGGGACGCGTGGATGGAGGACGTGACGTGATGGGGTGGGCACATCGAAGCAGTGGGAGCAGGTGAGGGGCATGATACGGTGGAGATATTGGGCAAAGGGACGCGTGGATGGAGGACGTGATGTGGGTGGGCACATCGAAGCAGTGGGAGCAGGTGAGGGGCATGATACGGTGGAGATATTGGGCAAAGGGACGCGTGGATGGAGGACGTGATGTGGGTGGGCACATCGAGCAGTGGGAGCAGGTGAGGGGCATGATACGGTGGAGATATTGGGCAAAGGGACGCGTGGATGGAGGACGTGATGTGGGTGGGCACATCGAAGCAGTGGGAGCAGGTGAGGGGCATGATACGGTGGAGATATTGGGCAAAGGGACGCGTGGATGGAGGACGTGATGTGGGTGGGCACATCGAAGCAGTGGGAGCAGGTGAGGGGCATGATACGGTGGAGATATTGGGCAAAGGGACGCGTGGATGGAGGACGTGATGTGGGTGGGCACATCGAAGCAGTGGGAGCAGGTGAGGCGCATGATACGGTGGAGATATTGGGCAAAGGGACGCGTGGATGGAGGACGTGATGTGGGTGGGCACATCGAAGCAGTGGGAGCAGGTGAGGGGCATGATACGGTGGAGATATTGGGCAAAGGGACGCGTGGATGGAGGACGTGATGTGGGTGGGCACATCGAAGCAGTGGGAGCAGGTGAGGGGCATGATACGGTGGAGATATTGGGCAAAGGGACGCGTGGATGGAGGACGTGATGTGGGTGGGCACATCGAAGCAGTGGGAGCAGGTGAGGGGCATGATACGGTGGAGATATTGGGCAAAGGGACGCGTGGATGGAGGACGTGATGTGGGTGGGCACATCGAAGCAGTGGGAGCAGGTGAGGGGCATGATACGGTGGAGATATTGGGCAAAGGGACGCGTGGATGGAGGACGTGATGTGGGTGGGCACATCGAAGCAGTGGGAGCAGGTGAGGGGCATGATACGGTGGAGATATTGGGCAAAGGGACGCGTGGATGGAGGACGTGATGTGGGTGGGCACATCGAAGCAGTGGGAGCAGGTGAGGGGCATGATACGGTGGAGATATTGGGCAAAGGGACGCGTGGATGGAGGACGTGATGTGGGTGGGCACATCGAAGCAGTGGGAGCAGGTGAGGGGCATGATACGGTGGAGATATTGGGCAAAGGGACGCGTGGATGGAGGACGTGATGTGGGTGGGCACATCGAAGCAGTGGGAGCAGGTGAGGGCATGATACGGTGGAGATATTGGGCAAAGGGACGCGTGGATGGAGGACGTGATGTGGGTGGGCACATCGAAGCAGTGGGAGCAGGTGAGGGGCATGATACGGTGGAGATATTGGGCAAAGGGACGCGTGGATGGAGGACGTGATGTGGGTGGGCACATCGAAGCAGTGGGAGCAGGTGAGGCGCATGATACGGTGGAGATATTGGGCAAAGGGACGCGTGGATGGAGGACGTGATGTGGGTGGGCACATCGAAGCAGTGGGAGCAGGTGAGGGGCATGATACGGTGGAGATATTGGGCAAAGGGACGCGTGGATGGAGGACGTGATGTGGGTGGGCACATCGAAGCAGTGGGAGCAGGTGAGGCGCATGATACGGTGGAGATATTGGGCAAAGGGACGCGTGGATGGAGGACGTGATGTGGGTGGGCACATCGAAGCAGTGGGAGCAGGTGAGGGGCATGATACGGTGGAGATATTGGGCAAAGGGACGCGTGGATGGAGGACGTGATGTGGGTGGGGCACATCGAAGCAGTGGGAGCAGGTGAGGCGCATGATACGGTGGAGATATTGGGCAAAGGGACGCGTGGATGGAGGACGTGATGTGGGTGGGCACATCGAAGCAGTGGGAGCAGGTGAGGGGCATGATACGGTGGAGATATTGGGCAAAGGGACGCGTGGATGGAGGACGTGATGTGGGTGGGCACATCATCGAAGCAGTGGGAGCAGGTCAGGGGCATGATACGGTGGAGATATTGGGCAGAGGACGCGCAGATGAAGTGTGTGACATGGCGGGCAGATTGGGGAAGAATTGCCGTGGATTCAGGGCGTGCATGACACTGGTGAACATACTGAGGCAGAGGAGACACGGATGAAATCATGACATGGTGGACGTATTGAGGCAGAAGAGGCACATGTGAAGGACATGATATTGTTGAGGTATTGCTCAGAGGGTGTGCGGATGAAGGGTGCGATATGGGTGGATGTACTGGGGCAGAGAGGGTGCTGATGAAGGGCATGACATACATATGTTTTTGATGCAGGAGAGATATGGAAGCTAGGCGTGTGTGACAGAGGTGAGTGTATCAGGGTAGGTGGGCGTGGTTGAAGTGCATGACATGGACAGTATGTTGGGGCAGAGGTGGGTGCGGGTGAAGGGTTTGATATGGTGAGCATATTAAGCAGAGGAGCAACAGATGAAGGGCAAGACGTGGTTGGGTGTATTGGGGCAGATGGGGTGGATGAAGGACATGACATGATGGACGTACTGGATCGGAGGACGAAGGGCGTGACATGGTGGGAGTTTTGGGCACAGGGAGTGAGGATGAAAGGGCATGATTGTAGTGGATGTACTGGCGGAAGAGGAGGCATTTATGAGAAGTGTGACATGGTGGTTGTATCAGGGCAGAGGGGGGGTCTGATGAAGGGCGCTACAAGGGAGGGTGTACCTGGAGAGAGGGGGCGGGTGAAGGACATGATGGCCATAATGGGCAGAGGGAACACGAATGAAGAGTATGATATAGTGGGTGTACTGGGGCAGAGGGAACACGAATGAGGGGCGTGACATAGTGGGCGCATTGGGCAGAGGCAGTGCAGATGAAGGCGTTACATGGGTGGGTGTATAGGGAAAAGTGAGGGCAGATGAACAGCATGACATGGTGGGCTTACTGGGGCAAATGGGGCGTGGATGAAAGGCATGAAATGGTGGGCGTGGAGGCGCAGCTGAAGGCCTTGACGTAGTGGATGTATTGGGACGAACGTGGCGAGAAAGAAAGGACGTGACGTGGGTGGCCGTATTGGGGCAGAGGGGGCCTGTATAAAGGGCCTGGCATGATGGCCGTATTGGGCAGAGGGGGCCTGTATAAAGGGCCTGGCATGATGGCCGTATTGGGGCAGAGGGGGCCTGTAAAAGGCCTGGCATGATGGCCGTATTGGGGCAGAGGGGGCCTATATAAAGGGCCTGGCATGATGGCCGTATTGGGGCAGAGGGTGTGAGAATGAAGGGCTTGACATGGTGGGCATATTAGGGCAGAGGGGACGAAAGGCGTGACATGCTAAGTTATATTGTGGCAAAAGGGGGGCGTATGAATGGCTTGACATGGTGGGTGTTAGGCAAAGGTGCCGGGTGTATTCAGCAGAGCTTTAGCAGATGCAGGGCATGACGTGGTGTGCGTATCGAGGCAGAGGTGGCAAGGATGAAGGATGTAATGTGGATGGGTTTATTGATGTAGAGTATGCAAATGAAGGGTGTTAAATGGGTT
The DNA here is from genome assembly GCA_016801955.1 of Conus betulinus. Classification (NCBI taxonomy): domain Eukaryota; kingdom Metazoa; phylum Mollusca; class Gastropoda; order Neogastropoda; family Conidae; genus Conus; species Conus betulinus. The sequence continues at coordinate 16,048 of JADBJO010013012.1, read as the reverse complement.
GGCTTATTGACAGAAAGGGCGCTCATCTAGAGCTTGAACCTGTGGGCATATTGGGGCAGAGGGAGAGAGTGAATGGTTTGACATGGTGGGCGTTTTTGGGCAGATGGGGAGGATGAAGTTGTTAAGATGATTTGCATATTGGATACGGGGGATGTGGACGAAGGGCGTGACATGGTGGGCGAATTGGAGCTGAGGTGAAGGGGACTAAGGACGTGACGTGGGTGAGTGTATTTAGGCATAGGCGTCAGTTTAAGGGCGTATCATGGCTGGTGTATTATGTTGAAAGGGGCGTGGCTGAAGGGCGTGACGTGAGTGGGCGAACTGGTGAGATGGCGGGGTGGGGCAAGACCTAGAAGGCTGAAACGCGTCGTTTTTTGTCCTGTGATTTATTTGCCCAGATTTATTTCGGCAGTTCATTAACACGTATTTAAGATGTGTTTGTATTTCCGCCTACAGTCGTCTCACTTTGCAACTAGTCACACAAGCTAAGGGCCACAAGTCGAGTTCGACCACTGCAAGAAAGGTACGTGAATAAAATAAATATTATGACGAATGGACCGGTAGACCAGGTTACAAGTATAGCCTATCAATCCATGAAAGCACGTGCATCACGCTTTCACTCACAGTCACTTTATGCATTGAGTGAAGGCCTTTTGAACATCAGTGATATTCATGAATTTTTGTGTCAACTTCTGGGTGCTGTAGCTGCGAAAAACAGGATTAGAGGACAAAAACTGCATTATGCACACGAAGGTTCAGGTTAATGTTAAATCTTGTCAGCATTAGGTAGCCAGAGATAGGTATACAAGTCATGCAAATCTGGGCTCCTACAAGTATGCCTCCAAGAACAAAACTTCGCACCCTGGACCATGGACGCGCCTTGGCATGGCTGAATGAAGGTCTGTCATCATGATAAGCTGGAAGACGACTGGGAGTGAGCCACTCTGTAATCCAGAGGCTGCAGGACTGTTTCCAGGCCACAAGCGCAACAGAAAGAAAGCCCTCGTTCTGGACGTCGACGCAGCACCAACAGACAGCACGATCATTTCCTGCGCCTGTCCACGCTGTGCGATCGTACTGTTACTGCGAACACTCTGAGACATGAACTGAAGACAGCTGTCAACAGGAACGTCAGCACCAGCACCATCTGCAACCCACCACACGAGTTTGGCCTCCATTCAATACGTGCAGCCATCGGGTTCCCCCTGACACCAGCTCATCGTCAGGCCCGTGTGGCCTGGAGTCAGCAACATCAGCACTGGACCAGGCAGCAATGGTCCCTGGTCTTGTTCACCAACGACGAGTCCTGCTTCACTGTTACCTTCAATGACGGCAGAAGACGGGTCTGGCGCAGGGAAGGAGAGCGGTTTGTAGACCGTGCTGTTCTTGAGGTTCACCTCTATGGAGGAGACTCAGTGATGGTATGGGGTGACTTCCATGTCAACGGCAGAACGCCTTTGTACGTCGCCCATGCTTATATGACCGGACTGCGCTACAGGAATGAGATTGTTCAGCCTCTCATCCAGCCGGCTCTGCAAGCCATGGGACCCTGGGCAACTCTGCAGGATGATAACGCTCCTCCTCATCGAGCACGAGACGTCACCGACTTCATGCATCAGCAAGGGATCCCAAGGATGGACTGGCCTGCTCGTTCACCTGATTTGCGCCAGGTGAACGCCTGTGGGAAGTTCCTGGACAATAATCACCCACCTCCTGCGGATGTCAACCAGCTGGCACATTTTCTGCAACAAGTGGCAGAACATCCCACAGAACACTCTCAGGAATCTTGCGCATTCCATGCACCGGCGCTACCTTGAATGTCTGGCGGCTAACGGGGGTCACACCCGATATTGCCTGTGTTGAAATGTGCCTGCCTGTTTCCTGACTTTTGATAAGAGGAGCGTGGTAATTTGAACTCGTACTGTTGCTCTGTTTTTCAATGGACTTAATCGCAGCCTCTATGAAATCGTTGGTTAGCGATGAAATCAACAATTTCATATTTTAGATTGCCTTGTCTGTGCCTTTTCTGGTTTTTTTGGTGGTGCTGTTGTTGTGAGATGGCCCTTAACTTATTGTGACTAGTATATATATGAAAGAATATTTGGATATGTGTTCGTACGAACTTTGTCTTCAGCTCCCCCCCCCCCCCCCCCCCACACACACTTACACACACACTTCCCACACCTTCCCGTGTGTTAATGTGTAGTTCACAGTTCTTGAATTGAAAAAAACTGATATGATTAAATCTGCTTTGTGTGACTGCTGGTAGCAGACAGTAGCATTATGTCCCTAGCTTATTGCAATGACGAAATAATACCAGTTAAAATTACGTATCAGTATTGACTTAAAATACATAGGGAATCACTGACAATTATCACGGAATAAAAGTGGGACTTACATCGTATCCCTGTAACACCTTTAGAAGAAAAAACGATTGAGCAGAATTCGTTCTTGAAATACACGACGATTTTGACATAGATTTTGAACACGCACGCACGCGCACGCACACACACACACACACACACACACACACACACACACACACACACACACACACACACACACACACACAGAGAGAGAGAGAGAGAGAGAGAGAGAGAGAGAGAGAGAGAGAGAGAGAGAGAGAGAGAGAGACTAGCAATAACACGATTTGTTTGACCATTTTACATTTTCAATTATCTTTCTCAAAGCTAGATACAGTACGAAGTTCTGCTTGATTTTCGGAGTCCCACTTGGACTTTTGACATCACATGATTGTTCTCCAAGTATCTTTTTATCCATCTGTCTAATATTTGACAAGAATGTGCGCGGGTTGTGTGTGTGTGTGTGTGTGTGTGTGTGTGTGTGTGTGTGTGTGTGTGTGTGTGTGTGTGTGTGTGTGTGTGTGTGTGTGTGTGTGTGTGTGTATGGCGTCTGTGTGTGTGTGTGTGTGTGTGTGTGTGTGTGTGTGTGTGTGTGTGTGTGTGTGTGTGTGTGTGTGTGATAGAGAGAGAGAGGACTGGTACTCAGCCTTTTATATGTGTGAGTGTGCGTGTGTGTGTGAGAGAGCGCGCGTGCGCGCCTGTGTAACAAAGAGAGAGAGAGAGAGAGAGAGTGTATGTGTGTGTGTGTGTGTGCGCGCGCGCACGCGCGCACACACTCACAGTAACTTGTGCCCATGAATGCCTTTAAATGTGCACCAGAAAGAAATCGAATATGCATTATGCTATGCCCTCTGATTAATTCTTCACTATTGTGCTTGTCACAAGGAAGCGCTTGCACGCATGTGTGTGCATGTGTGTGTGTGTGTGTGTGTGTGTGTGTGTGTGTGTGTGTGTGTGTGTGTGTGTGTGTGTGTGTGTGTGTGTGTGTGTGTGTGTGTGTGTGTGTGTACGCGCGCACTTGTAAGCGTTATGCGAGTGTTCGTGCGTACGTGCATGCTAACATGCGCGCATGCGCCTTTCTGTGTGTGTGTGTGTGTGTGTGTGTGTGTGTGTGTGTGTGTGTGTGTGTGTGTGTGTGTGTGTGTGTGGTCGAGATGCATTATGCAAGGTTGCGTGATTTTGGACGTGTGCATGAGTGGGTGTGACTTTGTGTATGTATAAAGGATACTATGTGTGGGGGGAGAGGGGGGGGGGGGCAGGCGGAGGGGGGCATGATACCATGATACGATGTGCATTCATTCGTTTGCATACGTTTTGTATCTCAATGTGCTTAAATTTTGTATGTGTGTTCTGAGTGTGTGAATGTGTGTATAAGCGCGTGCGCCCGTGTGTGTGTGTGTGTGTGTGTGTGTGTGTGTGTGTGTGTGTGTGTGTGTGTGTGCAACCACGCGCTAATGTGTGCACAAGGGAAAGAGTATTGAAATGTAACAACGAGTCCTTAAATTATTTTTCGTTGAAGGGATTCACGTTAATTCCAGATACGCGTGCGTTCGCACTACATTCTGGCATTTGTAGTAATATTATTTGTAAAGTGCGTTCGTGTTGTGTAGCGAGCTATTTCTTCGTAATTGTTTCTTTTGTTTTGCGTTCGTCGGCCTTGCATCCGTCAATAAATTTCAGAGAACAACATTTCATTCATTTTCATTTGTAACGATTTTTATTCATGTTATATTTTGATTCGTGTTATTTTTTTTTCAGTTTATTTTCTTTTAAAGTATCTCGGTTCAATTTTCTCGGAATATGTATTGAACGGCCCCCTGTGTTTTTTTTAAATTATCATTTGATTCTATATTTTTCCCACGTCGATCCCTACATCCTCTGTTTGTCTGTCAGTCTGTCAGTCTGTCTGTCTGCCTGTCTGTCTGTCTGTCTGTCTGTCTGTCTCTCTCTCTCTCTCTCTCTCTCTCTCTCTCTCTCTCTCTCTCTCTCTCTCTCTCTGAAGGTATGAATATTATATAAAGACCCTATTATTATGGGGCACGATTCGAGTCGACTTTGTCGTTTTCTTCAAGACTCTGAAGTCATAAAGCTGAAGAATTACATGCCTATAGAAGTGAACATGGGAGATTCGAAGACAATCGGATTGCCATCGCAGTCAAGTTTAGGCATGGAATTAGAAGCTTCTGTCTCAGATGGCGCTGGTTCTTTATTAAGCGACTATGTCCGTGATACTTTGATTACAGTCTCTAAGTGCTACCTTCGGCAGATCATTGTGTTTTGTGGAATCCCTGGTAACATCGTTTCTTGTATTGTCTTCTCCAAGGTACCGATAGGCTACTGCTGGCTAGCTTTTAACCGTTTAAAATGAGATGATGACAACGATCATTGTGGCTTTGTTTGTGTGATGGTTATTGATGGTTAATCCATTCATTCTTTGTTGTTCTTGCTCTTGATCTTCTCGCCCTTATTCTTCTTCAGTAGTTTTGTTGTTGTTGTTGTTGTGTTTTGTTGTGTTGTTGATGCTGTTCTTCTAACTTCTCTTTTTTTTTCTTCTTCTTCTTTCTTCTTCTTCTTCTTCTTCTTTATGGACTGGGATTTAAAAGGTGTGTGTGTATGTGTAGTATGTGTGCTTGTATGTTTGTGTGTGTGTGTGTGTGTGTGCGTGTGCGTGTACGTATGCGTGCGTGCGTACGTGCATGCGCGCGCGCGCGCGCGCGCGCGCGCGTGTGTGTGTGTGTGTGTGTGTGTTGTGTTGTGTGGACAGGGATGTGGGTAGGTAGGAAGTATAGAATAGGTATGTCACGGAATCCATAAAAAACACAACTGAGCAACAGCAAAATGGAAATGATGAAAAGAAATGTGAACAATGAAGGGGATTGTTGGGGAAAAAAAAAATACCTCTAAACCGAGGGAAAAAATAGAGCAACTTGTTTTCTATTAGTTTCTGTCGTAATTTCGGGTTAATTCTTTTTTTTTTCTTCCAAAGGTCCTCTGTAACACAGAGGTGTACAATAGTGACTGACTTGTCATGGTGTCAAATACGAGCCCAAGTGGATACAATCAAAAGAAACGGGAACAGAGTCACGCTTAAACAGCACACAATACAAAGCAAAAGAAAAAATTGAATCCACGACAAACATCTCTTCTTTCAAAGTTTCAAATAACACACATAGAAAAAAAATAACGGTTTCGTAAAACGTTTGTGACAATTCCAGTAACTGTATATTAAAGAAACACAGGAGCTCTCTAGCCGTGTCCGTGATTTTGTTGCACTTTGTGTGTGGAGTGCAGAAAGAGCTAGGGTGGGGGGGGAGGGGGGGGGGGGGTGTTTTGATTGATTTAATATACAGATAGTAGATAGACAAATCAATTAAATCAACCAGTCTATTAAACGGTGGGATCGACTGCGTCACTTTGCCAGACTACAATCATCTTTGTCCTGCATTTGTCCAAGAAGAAGAAATTCTGGTAAATTCCGACCCGAATAAAGATGCTGCGTTTTCTAATGATACAGTCCTTGTGAGCGTTTGCATGTACAGATATGGAGGTATTCACAAACAATACGTGCAGTGTTTTTAATGTGTGCGTGTGCATGCGTGCGTGCGTGCGTGCGTGTGTGTGTGTGTGTGTGTGTGTGTGTGTGTGTGTGTGTGTGTGTGTGTGTGGGCGCGCGCGCACGCGCAGACGCTTGTCTTTCATTTATTTCGTTTTCTTTCATTTTATTCTATTTCATTTTATTTCGTTTTATCCTCTTTTGAGCTGTATAACGTGTAATGTTTTTGATGTGTGTGTGTGCGTGTGTGTGTGTGTGTGTGTGTGTGTGTGTGTGTGTGTGTGTGTGTGTGTGCTTGCCTGCGTGCGTGTGTGTGCGTGCGTGCGCGCGTGCGCCTTATTGCATTTATCAATTAATGTTATTTTACTTTACTTCATTTCATTTTACTTTATTTCATTTCATCTTATTTTGAGTTATCTAACATGGTGCACTTTAAATACCAATACCTGACGTTGCAGCAAGGGCTGTCAGAGAGAATCAACCTGCTCCTCTTCTGGCTGGCCGTGGCGGACCTCACCAACCTGCTGACCCAGCTGCTCTTCAAACCCGGCTGCTACCTGTCGGACAGCGTTCAGATCAACAACTGGGACACGGTGTTCCACGCCAAGATCGTCTACATCAACCTGTGGGCCGGCTTCGTGTCTGGAACTCTGATTGTGGTCATGAGTGTGGATCGCTGCTTGTCCGTGGTCATGCCGCTCAAGGCTTGGAGGCTACTGACGTACAGGTGTAGCTTTTTCTGAAGAAAGTGGCGGTGAGGGGTGGGGGGTGGGGGGTAGGGCGGGAGACAGTGGTGAGGGAAAGCGGGGAATGTAAGGGGAAATGTTTGTGGAAGGATCTTCTTTTTTTTCTAGAGACGTGTAAACAGATCGAACTGACTTCACGTAATTCCTCATACGAAAGGTCTTGGTGATAGCCCTTCAGCGGGTAACTTTCACACGAAAGCTCGATTGTGGTTTTTCAGCGTTCTGATTGGTTGAGATGACACCTCTAGATTTGCATAATGACATCATCAGATGTTCTTTTCTTACTTTGCCCATGCCGAAAGCAACCAATGTATGCAGCGTGTGTATTCTGGTCGTAGGTAGTACAATTACAATTTTTAAAGGTGGTTGATGGGGTTTGTTCAGTGCGTTTCATTGATAAGGTCAAATCGAACTCTTTTACAATAAAATCAGGATGCTGGACCTTTCCCTTCCAATGAACTCAATCTATCACTAATCACTTTTAAAAACTTTGTTTCCGGACTCGGGATAAGGTTTGTTTTGTTTTTTTTTTAAACTGCTCGTGCACCTTGGTAATTTGTGGGAAAATCAATGGAGCAAACTGGCTGTGCTAAGTGAGTTTTAAGTCTTGAAGGCACTGGTGACTAGTTTTAATCACTAACTGTGTGATTGCCAATAAACACTTGGTGCACCCGCAGATAAGAGGAGAACAGGGGGTTGAAAGGGGAGGAGCAGTACTGGTGATATGATTTGTAGCTATATATTCAACAAACATTTTAAGTCAGAGAGAGAGAGAGAGAGAGAGAGACAGACAGACAGACAGACAGACAGACAGACAGAGAGAGAGAGAGAGAGAGAGAGAGAGAGAGAGAGAGAGAGAGAGAGAATCCTGATAATGTGTGTAGACGTGCTGAAAACGGCACAACTAAGTCAGACTAAACTGAAAACATAAAATGTTCGAAAGAATAACTCTTTTTTTTTTTCAATCAGAGACTTGATTCGAGACACAAGTCTGCAGTACAATAATAAAAGTACCTCCTCACATCAATTGTCCGATCTTAAGGCACTCTGCACAACCACACAATTGTCAAGCTGCAAGAAAGCCCATTCCTCTAAATCGATTCCGGAGCAATTAACTACCACTTAACATTTCCAAGCCAAACAAAACTGTCTCAAGCAAACAGTATTCCATCCACACTACAAGTACATTTTGAATAGAAAAAAAAAGAAGAGGAAGGAGGCGACACGGCCAAACGCTGCACGCGTGAAACAGTCCATGTAACTAAACTAAGCCAGACCGAACACAGAAAACAAACAAACCCCCCAAAACAAAAGAAAACAGAAACAACACACAAAAAGGAAACACTGGTGGGGTATAATGATTTGTTTTTACTTGAGATAATTTTCTCACAAGATGTCGATCTTCAAACGGATTTTTGCACAGGGTGCGAGTTGTTATGGAGGTAACCACGTCCAATGTTGAGGAGAGGTTCTATAATCTGAGTCGTCAGTCCTTGGCTAGATCAGCCCACGCTAGAGATCCTTCGTCAAGATAACAGAAGCAAATACTGGCGCTACTAGGGAAGAACGAGTGTGCGACCTATGCACACGACTGCCCGGTTCGCAGCTGGTGCACATTGAATGTTTATTTTAAGCGTAGAAGACAGTATCGCGCTCAGGCCGTACACCATCAGTGTACCTTGAGAGTACTTTGAAACGATTCCCACTAGAGTTCTATTTCAGTGCTTCTGTGGCCCACGAGCGCCAGCGTGCTCCATTGTCTGTGCCCAGCGCCCAGGTCCAGCGTTGCTCCTTCTGAGGCACTTCACTACCAGGGCTGTTTCTGTTGATCCATGCAGAGGAGAGTCTTCAGCTACCTGAACCTAAGTCGATAAACTCGCGGTTATCACCCGAAAGATTGAAACAAACTCGGAGTTTCTAACAGGAAAGAAAGTGTTGTTTTCATCTTTACTTTGGTCTTCAGGACGTCATGGCAGAAGCAGGTTCACAAGGGCTATTTTCATCATATCTGTTCTTTTAAGCATAAGTGGTTAAGTCTGCCCGGCAATCGTCGGTTAACTTTCCAGCAATGGTTCTCACGAGTCCATTGACAAAATATTAAAGAAGTGCTGAAAAAATCTATCGGATTTTTTTTTCAAAATCAGGAATAAGTATAAACCCAAAGTCGAACACAAAGAATTCAAGAGAAGACTGAAAAGAATATCTTGTCTTGACTAGGTGCCTAAAGGGTTGTGACAACAAGGAGGTTTGGATCTATTACCAGAAGATGCTCAACTTCTGGTAATAGCTCAGTTAGTAGAGAGCCGAACTCGTAATCTTGGTGATCCTGGGGTTGCGAGGTTCGAATCTCTGCGGGCTCTTCTGTACAGGGGGATATTCCCTCGGAGTTAACATCGGTTCTGACTGGATTTCCCATAGAGTCCTTCGAATGAGACTATAAACCGAGGTTCCGTGTGTGAACGCACGCGTAACATCTTGCACACACGTCAAATCCATCACCAACTATCGGAAGAGAAGGCCAGTTTGGCCGTTGGTATGGATGACACGTTAAACATAGTATGCACCCTGCGTGAGAAATGGAAAGAATGAAGGAAGTAAGGAAAATGAGTGATCGATATTGAAACGATACTGACTGGATGACACGGGAAACGACTGAATGAACCGCCAGCTAGCAGCTCTTCAGTCGGCATTATAACCAGGTAGGCAGCCCTTTGTGTAAACGAGTGTGGATTGTAAAGCGCTGGGAGCTTGGTCTCTAGCCGAGAATAGGCGTTATATAAGTATTCATTATAACAAACTTCATCTGTAAAGACTGCTGGCTACAGTCAGGGTGCCTCCCTCAGAGAGCAGTCTTCAGAATCTGTTGCACGAAGCACTCACATCAATCGCCTTGCGCAACCAATTCTGAAACACTTCTGGAATTAATTCGCCAGAATCAAGACACTAATATGACTTCTGATGCCTGAGAGAGAGAGAGAGAGAGAGAGAGAGAGAGAGAGAGAGAGAGAGAGAGAGAGAGATACGATGAATGTTTCAAGACAGACAGACAGAGAGACAGAGACAGACAGAGATATGGACAAACAGAGAGAGACAGACAACCAGAGAGAGACAGACAAACAGAGAGAGAGAGAGAGAGAGAGAGAGAGAGAGAGATGTTCTGTGAACGAATCGCCATGAGACCAACCACCGGAGAGGACTCTCGTTTCTCGCTGCGTCCTGTTTGCTGGTGTCCAGTGGTGCCGATATTAGTCAGACGCATTCAACGCTAACCTGTTTGATACCAACAATGAAAGCTGTAAGCGCAGAGATAAACCTGCAGGAACCTGCCTCTTTGATTTATATTTGACGCTATTTGTGATCGATTTATTGTTATTCTGTCACAAATACAGTACTGATCTATTAACGTGATGATAGCACGCACGCACTCACGAACGTATGCACACACACACACACACACACACACACACACACACACACACACACACACACACACACACGACATATTACCACCACCACCATCGCTACTGCTACTACAACTACTACTTCTGCTGCTGCCACTGCTGCTACTTGAACAACAACAGCAATAACAACCACCACTACCACTACTACTACTTTGACAACAACAAAAAACAACACAAAAACTACTACTACTACTACTACTAGAAGAATAGTGTCATCTGTCGTGGCCGTTTCTGACTCTATCATGAACAGTAACTTGTTCAAAGTCTTTTTGCTGTACATGCACCTGCATTCTACCAGGATCTATACACTTCATATCATCATGAAGAAAAACATCTTTTGATGAACTACATCTTTTGAGTCGTATCCATTATGTTGGTGGGCTTTTTTTTTTCAATGCAACAAAAAGCACATTAATTTGCCGCAAGGCTTTCTTCTTCTTTGACTTCTTCATTCTTTCTTCTTCTTCTTCTTTTTTTTTTTTTCCTTTCTTTCTTTTTTTTCTTTCTTTCTTTCTTTCTTTCTTCTTCTCTTTCTTTCTTTCTTCTTCTCCTCCTCCTCTCTCCTCCTCCTCCTCTCCTTCTTCTTCTTCGTCATTTCCTTCTCGAACAATCTCAAATCAACGTTAGTGTCGCAAGTTCTACGTTTGCTATTCGTCGAAGCTTCTCTCTCCTCTGGACTTCCAAAGAGATTCCTCTCCACCTGTGTCTTCGTCACTCAGATCCATTGCCAGAAGGTCTCGTGTACTGGACACGTCTGCAGCAGGTATCCTGTTGTCCCGATGCCAGATGAAGAGAGGCACTGGTCGTTAGGGGATTTGGTGACCACTGCTGTTGAGGCGATTAGGGGATGTCCGAAGTATGATGATTGCAAACTTGCAAGCATTTGCGTCATTGGCAGTCTGGGCTTCTTTGTAGGTGATGGATCTGTCTTGCTGTTTTGTTTCCACCATCACTCCTTCCATCAGGGTGCCTGTGCCTTTTTTTTTGTCCAGCCCACTGCAATGGGGAGGTATCCCGGGCAGGACGACTGTGGGGTCTGTGCCAAGGTAGGCAGGAAATATGGGCAAGTTGTGCTGTATTTTCTCCAGTCTTAGGTTCCTGCAGGACAGACATGACATGCGTAATGAAGACGGCACGCGCTGTTAGCGGCGCGAGGATTGTTTCTTATGAGGGTGGACCCGTCTTCATCGCCAGACTATTGCTTTGTAAAAATGAATGATAGAAAACCAGACACTGTCTCCTTTTCTTTTTTGAAATACTTGAGACAGATTCTGGCAGGACCGTTTCTTTTCTTTCTTTTTTTACTCTGCGTACGCAGGCTGATACTCCTGCGGACACTCGATCTATAGACAGGCAAGGATCCCATCTACCAGGGAGTGGAGTTTTGTGTGCATGGCATTTTTTTTTTTTATCCCGCCACTAAGGCAGCCATACTCCAGCTTCGAGGAACGTGCATGCTATGTGTAACGTGTCATCCATACCAACGGCTAAACTGGCCTTCCCTTCCGATAGTTGGTGGTGGGATTTTACGTGTGTGCAAGATGTTATGCGTTGGTTCACACACAGAACCTTGGTTTATAGTCTCATTTGAAAGACTGTACGGGAAATGGAGCCAGAGCCAGTGTTAACTCCGAGGGCAAAAATTCCCCTCTACCGAAACAGCCTGGCGAGGACTCGAACCCACAACCCCAAGATCACCAAAATCATGCGTCGGCGCGCTCTAACACCGAGCTATTCCGGCCCCAGGACCGTTTCTGACTGCCTTTCCAGTGAAGTCGTAACTGTGGATATGGATCCAAAGTACCTCGTGGGCAGTTGTCATCATGTGTTCTGCAGCGTAGAACTTGCTCTCAGAGTAGCTTTGACTGTCTGACCTGTATTTCATTGAGGTGAGATGATTTCACTCCTGGTTGGGTGATGGAGGTAATGAGAGATCCACGTGGCATAAGATGATGTATATTTCATGTCTCTTACTAATATCCCTCGTCTTGTAGTAAAATGGTCGGCTTGGAATCTTTTCATTCGTTCATTTATTTATTAACATTGTTGTCGGAGATAGACTGCCCCTCTATTCAGCGGTCTGAAAATCTAAACTTAGCTGCTTGGTTCAGACGGTCTCCTGTATTCATTAATTACAGTTCTTAGATATGAGCTGACTCCATAGCCCTGTTAACGATTCTGGCTGCTTAAATCTGCACGTTGTTGACTTCCTCCAAATCGGAATTGGCGGCTGTGTCCCCCACGCTGTCACTGAAATTCGTAGTCGGGCAGTGGTTTCACGTGGCCAAATGTACATCCTTTCTGTGGTGTTCAGCGTCCATCCCCCAGCATGTGCCCACGAGATTCCCTATAAACGCCGGTCGCACTTTCGCTTTAGCGTCTGCTTTTCTAGTTTGTTTCTTGTAAGGTCGGCCACTCGTAGACCGTCATTGCAAGGTATTTGGGTTATCGTCCGTGGAAAGGGCCCGTCCGTTCATCGTTGAGATTAGCCTTTGGTTCTTCGGGAGTGAGAGCAAGGATGATGTGTGTGTTTTTATTATGAAGCAGATTTTGACAACGCATGTCTGTGTCTCGTCCCCCACAACTTATGTTTCCTCTCAGAGTTTGTGGCAGGTAAAGATCAGATTTTTTTTTCCTGCGCAGCAGAGAACAAAAATCATCTGCACATATTATTGTACCAGTGACATATTGGCGAATGTTACTGACTATCATCATTGAAGACAAGGAACAGTGTTGGACGGTGAGCTTCTCTCTGTGGGGACTCTTTTTTATTTTCTTTACGGCTGCTGTTTAGTTCAAATGCAGTCTGGTCTCATCATTGTTTAAGTACATGCAACCAGGTTATATGCATTTCAGGGTTAGCGATATCCTCGTGGCTTCGTCAAAAGTATTGTCCATTTCAGTACATTCCGTAAAAGTCATTTTGTTAAATCGTCGAATTTCTGAACGGTGTGTGCCATTTGGTCCTGATTTGAAACAGTGCCGACTGTAGTCTGCCTGCCCTGGAGTAGTGAGTCTTCTTCTCTCCTGGTGCCAAGAAGTTCTAATGTTGATGAGACGTTCCCTGAGTTTGCACACATGGATAGTCAGGCGGTTTTGTTGTTGTTGTGGTTTTTTCGTCTTTGCTCAGTCTTTGACCATCTTTTTGTGAATGGGCACTACATCAGCTTCTCTCCAAGCTTACCGAACAGGACCGGTCTTTCTGTCGTAATTAAAGAAAGCAACAAAATATGAACTTTGCTTTATTGCCCACAGAGAGAGAGAGAGAGAGAGAGAGAGAGAGAGAGAGAGAGAGACAGAGACAGACAGACAGACAGACAGACAGACAGAGACAGAGAGAGAGCAGAGAGAGGAGAGAGAGAGAGAGAGAGAGAGAGAGACAGACAGACAGACAGACAGACAGACAGACAGACAGAGACAGAGAGAGAGAGAGAGAGAGAGAGAGAGAGAGACAGACAGACAGACAGAGACAGAGAGAGAGAGAGAGAGAGAGAGAGAGAGAGAGAGAGAGAGAGAGAGAGAGAGAGAGAGAGAGAGAGGCCAAATCTTTTATGCAGTTGTGCTGTACGCAAAATTAACAACCCTGATTATGGCAAACATCGAATGAAATCTGAACACTAACCACTGTTCGTGCCAATTGTCTGATCCAGGCCGTTGGTGGTGGCTATATTTCTGTCCTATCTGATCCCCCTGGTCTGTTACCTCCCTGGCTTCCTATCCTTCACCGTCAAGTGGAGAGACGACCCTTCCCACCAACCGAACCGTGGCCTACATGGCTGTCTCCCACTGGATTCCACTGGACAGCAGGCTGGCGATTCTGATCATCGACCTGCTCGTTCTCATCGCCAAACCCGTTTCCCTCGTTGTGGTTGTCACGTGTTGCATCTTGCTACCATCGTTTCCTTACGCAGGGCGTCAAACCGACGGTTGCAGATGACGGGCGCGGCGAAAGGGAGGAAGCGGATTTGGGAGACACTCGGATCACTAAAATGTTGCTGTTTCTTTGCATCGCCTACGCTGTGCTTATCTTACCCGAAATAAGCTCCCACATCGCTAACGCGTTCGTCCCCGAATACTTCATATATAGACAATATCATGACATCTTCGTGACGGTGTACGAAGTCGTCATTTTGACGGCTTCCTCTCTGAATTCCAGCATCAACTTTTTCGCTTACCTCGTGCTGAGTTCCCGATTCCGAAAGACTCTGAAAGATCTGGGTACCTGCCTCACGAGGTAGGAAGCCTGATGGGATCCAATGCATCAGTACTTTTCTCTCTGGATGGTGTCTGCCTGCATGTGTTATTCCGGAATCAGACTTCAAAAAGAGATTTCCGCCATGACAAAGAATATTTGTTTCATATTACTGCACACAGGCCCATCATTCAATTCATATCAAAGGAAGGGACTTGGCTCTGTACGAAGGCCTTGCAGTCTGAAATAAAAGTTACTCTGTGTTAGGTTTTGTTATGGGAGCAAGACTTACCCTACTTGTTTATTGTTTTTCTGGTACTTCCGTTTTTTTCTGATGATTTGTTGTAAAAAATATTTTAAAATATAATTGTGATGGAAACAGTATGGTGAAGTTCTGGTTCAGGTCATCAATAGAGAAGGTATATTGTGTGTAATGATTCCAAAGCGAGAACTGACCATTTTGTTAGCCAGCCTGGGTGCCAACAGCAGGAAAAAAAAATCAAGACACGAATAAAGCATTTATCACAACATTGCAAGTACCCAACATGCAAATGAGAAATCCTATGCAAAATGTGCATGCTCAGCATGTGTACGAGGGAGCCACTGGAGAGACCTTATGAAAACGTGATCAGTATTGAAGTCTTCATTTGAAGAGGTCATCTGGATCATCAAACGTGTGTGCGTGAATAAACGAACACCACATAAATTATGTCTGTTTTCATCTTAATGTCCTCCTTCAACAGCTTGTCAACTTTTTTTTTCAATTGTAACTCTCTCGTCTCTTTCAAGGAAGATCGCTCGTTAACGGCAGCTGCCGATTAAATCGCTGACATGGAGTTAGAAGCGGGGGATATAAACACCTACCTGCGTTGTCTTCACTGAAATGGTATGTATTTTCAAATATGCCACCTTTCAATAATTGAACTCATCTCACCACTGAAGAGGTAGCCAGCGTGAATTCGGACATTGTCATTAATAGTAAAGTTTCAAGCGTTATACAGCATTTTGATTCTACTGTTCCGTTGTTAATATAATGAAATCCTTTGGGGGGGGGGGGGGGGGGGGGGGGGGGGGGGGGGTCATTTCAAAGTTTGGACTGTTGACGACAGCATCATGCAAACGAAATGATAATAGGGTAGAACATACATCGCTGGGACACCCCTATGAACTAAAGTGGAAGAGTCTTCTATTTGCAATAGTGAGTAATCAAAATTGAAAATGGCGATTAAGCCATTTTGAAAATCGGTTATGTTTGTTTATCCTGTATTTGTGATAATATAATCGACTGATTTTATCCTTTCCCCGGTCTTTTGATCCATTAACTACGTGTCAATCATTCCTCTGATGGATATATGCCGATCGATGTTATGTTCCTGTGGCATCGTGAATATATGTGGTATCACACAGTCTTACTCAAAATCAACCTTGTCTTCTGTAGGTAGACCAGACACGGAGACAATGGATGATTTAACTGGCATGTGTTTAACAATATTCATTAAGCTTGTGGGTCATCTTGATTATTTGAAACTGAAGTTCGTTGTGCCATCCAGGTAAGTTCTTAAGTGAATCCACCACTCATGGAATAACGAACAGGGTCTATGGACAAAGAATCGATTGTGTTTTAATCTTCTATTTCAACAAATGCGATAAAATGTTTTGTACAAAAAAATGAATGGGTGATACGGACTTCTAGATAGGTTATATGGGACAATCCAGTCTTTATTGTAAATGCC
>JADBJO010013011.1:33752-54596 GCA_016801955.1 Conus betulinus | reverse complement strand
ATATACGAAAGGACCGAGCTTCGTCCGTCCCATTACCTGTCTCAATTGGTCTTCCCACATCTAAAACCATTTGCAGTTTCTAGTTGGGTAGCGTAGAGGTTTGCTATGTTTATTTGTTTGTATTTGTATTTTGTTTTCAATTCTTTCCGTCTAATATCATTACAGTGCGATAGACGTTAAATTTGAAACTAACACCACACTTGCGCGCGCAGTGCGCGCGCGCCGCACGCACGCACGCAACGCACACACACACAACACACCCACCACACACACCCACACACACACACACACACAACACACAGCACGCACATTGCGCGCAAACACACCAAGGCCGCTCGGCAACGCAGGGCTACAGGCGTGAGGACAATCAACATAACGCGCGTTTTCTATACACATGTGTGTACACATATCATAATTCTAACGAGGGTTCAGATTAAGGACACGGACAGAATAAGAAAGGTAGCAGACATTATGTAATGTGCTTTCACTCTATTTTTCTTCCCGTCTACCAGTACTGCATTTTGCTGACAATCTTGCGAGGCCATGAGAGTTGTAGGGAACAGAACTTTTAAGACCATAGTAGTATCACAAGACGCAGGCACCGTGGAGCCGGCCGTGTTGGACGATGCTGTAAACATACCGTGGGCACATCTACCACACCGTCAAAATGAATGTTTATACAGGGAGTGGGAAAGGGGAGGTGGGTTTACTGCTCGCAGACAAACAGTTAAAACATCCACAAGCAAACAAACCGAGACCTTTGCTGGAAGGTAATTACTTGTATATGGCAGATGCTAGCCACAAACATGTTCTTTAAAGGGAGAGTGTCATTACTAGGAGGGTCGTTAGTTAAGGTTTAGCTGCACTATTATTCCATCATTCATGTCGCAGCGTCCAGTTTATGTAGAATAATGAGAAACCCGTACCGGAGATGTTCTTTTCCAGAGAGAACATACTGTCAGTGCCTGATCGGCTTCTCATGTGAGAACGGCGCAACGACATGTTCAGTTTTGTGTCCTCAATGGGAATCTGACAAAAACTCCTTTCTCACGCAGTCTCTACCCGTGGAAGACCCTCTAACCAATTCCAGTCTCCGGGTTGAGGCTATATTGCCGTCAGTACCCCGGTGCCAGTTAATTCACCCGCCGAATCCACTCAGGGCGATTTCACATTCCCTTGACAGGCTGGGAGAACGGAGGTTTTCCAGGGAGATCCATCGTCTGCCTTCCAGACGTCTGGCTGGAGCGGGGAGTGGACAGGACGAAAGTGGTGAAAAGATCGGACAATAATTGGAAACAAAATAACTTTGCCGAATTCCAGGTCCACCATCGTGAATGTAGTAACTTCGGATCTGCTATAAACATCCCTTCTCTTCTCTCTCTCTCTCTCTTCTCTCTCTCTCTCTCCTCTCTCCTCATCTCTATATATATCTAATATATAGGGTAATAGATAGAAATAGATATATATATATATATATATATAATATATAATATAGTGGATGGATATTATCTGTAGGTTTGGTGGAGACGGTTTTGAAAGTAACTCTGAAAACATGCCTATACCTGTCTGCTTCAATTTACTCTGCTTACAGTAACAACAAGAAGATGCCTCAAACACAAGTCAGAAAAACAAGAGAAGAGTGCTACATGTCTGATGCTCTAAAGGCTACGTTGTAAGAAATAGTACGTGGTGTGCCACATTACACAATGCCAAAGAAATGCCAAATTCCACTGGAAAACACGCATGAAGAAGTGTGGCGCACCAGAAGTAATCGCTCTTAGTCGATAGATGGCCAGACCTTCAGTCCCATAACTAACACGAGACGCAAAGATTATAAACGTACTCCCATTTTTATTCTTGAATACAGGTATTTTCTGAGATATTCAATGAAGAAGAAAAAACCGTTTTGGGCCGTTATAGCCGTTAGTAACGGCTATTCTGGTTAAAATAAAACATTGGGCATCATCCGTGACCCATAGATGAACATGACGTACAAATTTTCCAGAAAGATCGGACCAGAAGTTTTATCTGGAACGATTGAAACACATTTTGACCACGGACAGACAACACACAGACACACAGGACAAACTCAGAACCAGCGTTTCTTCGTTTCCCTCCTAATGTGGCTTCCTGTTCTATAAGAACTGGGGAGTACAAAAAAAACTACAGAACCGATGCTGTTCGGCTCAACATCATAAACATGCTGCCAGCTGGCCTTTTGACTTACTTAACATAGGGGTTTTAAGGCTTCACTTCAACACCCATAGGGAAATCTGACAGAAGCAGATAGGCTTTCTGAAGTTTTGAAAAGCACCCCCATCGTTTTGGTTTGACTCCCTGAAGCCGTTGGCTGATTGCTGGCATTTTGGATTCAACATGCCACTCTGCTTTTTTTTTTTTTTTTTTTTTTTTTTGGGGGGGGGGGGAGGGGGATCTGGGGATGGGGGTGGGTGGGAGATGGAGGTGGGACGGGGAATCCTTCAACGCCCAATCATCGCTTAGGGCTAGGGCATTCTGGGCATTCGGTTCGTTTTCGTTTGTTTTGTTTTGTTTTGTTTTTGTTGTTTGTGTTTTGTTTTGTTTTTTAAGTTCGCTTTCCTCCTCTTTTTCTTACGTGAGGCTACAGTCCTGTTTTTTTCCCCGATGTCTTCTGTTTCTATTTTTGCTCAATCTCATCACCATTGTATCACTCTGTACTCATGTTTACTGATGGACATGTACATGGGTTCACATTTCAATATTTCAATATTTTGCGGCCAGGGTTTATCAGCCCACTAATGTTTGGTGTACTGAGTACATTTATACTGTTCCATTTATTGCTATTAGTAAGTAAATAGTAATAGTAAATAAAAAAAATGCCTAGCAAAAAAAATGCACAAAACTAATAAACAGTGTTGGCAAGCAAGTCGAATAGTACAACTTGCGTCTGCAAGGAATGCATGAAGAAGCCATAAACCAAGATAACCATCTTGAAGAAAAAGGTGCCCCGTCCATGCATGCTTACGTGTGCACTGGCGCTTCTTTCGATAATAGAAGTTGCCCAATTCACGCCAACGCCAAGATATAATAATTGAAATAAATCATTTATATAGGCACCTTCTTTCAACCAAAGGAATTTCTGTGACTTTTTGTTGGGTGCCGTCTCACTGCGGCATATATGAAACGAAAGTGTGAGTGTGTGTGTGCGTGTGTGTGTGGTGGTGTTGTGTGTGCGCGCGAGCGCGCGTGGGCATGCAGCGCGTGCGCGCGCATGCGTATGTGTATGAGTGCAAGTTAGTGTATGCGTGTGTGTGTTTTGGTGTGCGTGTGTGTGGTGTGTGGTGTGTGTGTGTGTGGTGTGTGGTGTGTGGTGTGTGTGTGGTGTGTGTGTGTTGTGTGTGTGTGGCGTGCGGTGGTTGGTGTTAGTGTTTGTGTGTGTGTGGGTGTGTGTGTGGTGTGTGTGTGTGTGTGTTTGTCTTGTGTGTCGTGTGTGTCTGTGTGTGTGTGTGTGTGTGTAGCGGTGTGTGTGTGTGTGTGTGTGTGTGTGTGTGCGTGCGTGCGTGCGTGTGTGTGTCTGTCTGTCTGTCTGTCTGTCTGTCTGTGTGTTGTGAAGTTTAAGAGGTTTACAGTTGTTACAAAAGTTTCTTGGCGCCCTCAATCTTCAGCGTGATTACAAGTATGCATCATGGGTAAGACAGGGATTTTCTGGGTTTAACGACCTCCAGAAGGTTTAGCAGAGATCTAAGATGTGCAGGTAGTGTAATGGTGCCAAGAAAGGAAAGAAATGTCAGCATCAGTATTGATTTTCCCCCCCCCTCGTAAACTTCTTCACGGTCGGATTTTAGAGTGTCACACTGGCCTATCCGTGGAGTTGACTTTGCAAGCAGCAAACAAGGACAAGCAGGGACTGTGTATATTGTACGTGGTCAATGGTCAAGGTCGAAGAATGCTCCGTACGAATGAGTCCCTGTGTCGGCTGTATCCGTGATGTTTTTACACCGTTAGGTTTGCTCTAACAGGCTGGGTGAAGAGTCCACCTTTGGGTGACGATCACAGTGACAGGAAGCTTTGTGTTCCAGGTTTGAGGCAAATACATTCATTGGGAACATGCTGATAGATAAGTCTTTCTCCATAAATGTGTACTTGTGCTATGACCTACGTTCTGTTACAGATTAAAGGCCTGAATTAAAATGTCTGTCAAGTCTAAAAATGTATTCTTGATATTTGACCTCAATTCACATCTAGGTTCAAAGGATAGGCATATTTACTACCCTACCCAACCCACCTTCGTGAGAGGCAGTGAGGTCCGTCAGTCATTCATTCCCCTGACCAACGCTGGGGTCGTTGGGGGGACGTGAGTGAGTGGGCAGCGCACAGTTTGCGTCTCCAGGGGGCATCTGTAGTGGCGTCTGAGGACGGATCTGCATGGTGCGGCACGGCACACGCTTTAGGGAGAATGATGACAGTACAACCTCGTCGTTATCATCACATATCCTCTCTCTATCGTCTCTACTCGCTCTTCTCGCTCATCTCTCTCTCCTCTCTCTCGCTCTCTTCAAGTCAGGTAAATGTTTTGACTTGAAGCGTCCCCTCAAAATGTACAGTGAACACAGATCTTTACGCATAAACAGTGCGTGAGTACAGTATTTCTCCATACTATATTAAATCGTTTTTTTCATCGTAGCACAGTTAACGTTTTGAGGGTAGATCTTCTTCGTCGTGGCACAATAAACTTTCAAACAAAAGCAGTACTTCAACAACACAATAAACGCTTTGACTGGAGTTTTCTTGTTATTTGGCACGTTTAATTACCGAGCTTGGCACTTCTCTTGTGCTACAATAGCTATGTGAGTACAGCTATTCTTAGTAGCACACAATGAACGGTTCATTGTAGCTCGTCCTCAGTGGCAATTTTTTGTTCGTTCATAGATCTTCTTCAGTGGCAAAATAAAACATTTCCAGCGTAGCTCCCTCTTCAGAAGCTTACAAGCAGTTCGAGCGCTTTTCTTCGTCAGTAGTAAAAGAAAGGTTCATAGGGTATACTTTCTTCCTGGCGCAACAAACCTTTCAATTGAAAAGCTCTGCTTTAACGGCAAAGCAAACTTTCCGAGCGTAGCTCTTCTTCAGTAATACAGGACACTTTTTGAGCATAGTTCTTCTTCCGGTAATGCATAACACTTTTCGAGGATAGCTTTTTCTTCAGTGGTACAATGAACATTCTGAGGACAACTTGTTTTCAGTGAAGAAATGAACATCTTGATGATAGCTCTTTCTTGTGTCACAAAAGCAGTTTCAAGGACTGCTCTTCATCAGGAACAATAACAGTAAACATTTTGTGAGGAGTTCTTCTTAATGGCACATTAAACGTCTTGAGGATAGCTCTTCTTCAGAGGCACAATGAACGTTGGAAGTCAGTTCTTCTTCAGTGACGCAATACACGTTTCGAGGGTAGCTCTTCTTCAGTAGTGTTTTTCCCTAACGTATTTAGGGAATTCAACGCCCACCTTGCGCTGAAGTGAATGAAGGTAAGTGATTGCTCGTTCATTTTCGTTGTCCTGTTTTTTCTTGCGCTGAAGTGAATGAAGGGTAAGTGATTGCTGTTTTTTCGTATCCTGGGTTTTTCGCTTGCGCTGAAGTGAATGAAGGTAAGTGATTGCTCTTTCATTTTTCGTTTCGTTGTCCTGGTGTTTTCTATCTTGCGCTGAAGTGAATGAAGCTAAGTGATTGCTCGTTCATTTTCGTTGTCCTGGATGTTCTCTATCTGGCAAGAGGAAGACCTAAGAGGTCAACACGCCTCGTGTTTTGTCTTGTGATTCGTTTGTCTACATTTTCTTGGTGGTTCGCTATTAATTACATTTAAAAAAATGTATTTAGAAAGTTTTATCTGTCCACTGCACGCTCTTAGAGACAGAAAAAAACACCATAGCTATCAAATCTACAAAACGGGTTACAAGATTCAGCTCTTTTTTATATAGAGATCAATGAAGATGAAGATAATGGACATAATGCTATGGATTTCCATAATGGGTGAAGACCACGTGACAGGACTGTTTTTTACCCTTCCTTTCCTAATTGTTCCCGGCGTTAACCGAGCCCGAGAGATACATGCGCAGGTAATGTCGGTCAAAGAATTGTCAAAGACGCGTTTTTTTTTTTTCTTTTTTTTCCTTTTTTTTTTTTTTGTTTGTTTGTTTTTTTTTTGTTTGTTTTTGTTTTTGTTTTTTTGTTGTTGTTGTTGTTGTTGTTGTTGTTTTGGGGGTGGTTATGAATCAAACTGGATTGTGTGATTCTAACCTCTCATTTGAGCCCATAGTATGCTCAGCTCTAGGTAGGAGCGTTGTCGCCAAAAACTTCCATTAAAAAAATATCTCTCTGATCAACATTAAACTCAAAATCTTCCAGCCAGCAGCTCTACAACATTTATTAAACATTCAGTCAGGGCAGCTTGTCAAACTGTGGAAATCTTCGTGATCTTCCTCAACTTTTGTGTTACGACACATTATATTACCTCATTTCATGATATATGTAATACATACCTACAAACATTATGTGTGTGTGTGTGTGTGTGTGTGTGTGTGTGTGTGTGTGTGTGTGTGTGTGTGTGTGTCTGTGCGTCTGTACGTGCTTGCGTGCGTGCGTGGGGTGCGTGCGTGCAGTTGCATGTGCAGTGTGTGTGTGTGTGTGTGTGTGTGTGTGTGTGTGTGTTGGTGTGTGTGTGTGTATGTGTGTGTGCATGTGTGCTTATGTGCATGTGTGTGCGTGCGAAAAATGCCTGCGCATGCGAGCATGAGTGTGTGTATTGTGAGTGCGTGCGTGCGTGCGTGTATGCATGTCTGTGTGTGTGTGCGTGTGTGCGTGTGTGTGTGTGTGGTGTGTGTGTGTGTGCGCGCGCGCGCGCGCGCGCGCGCGCGCGTGCGCGTAGGTTTGTGTGTGTGTGTGTGTTTATTTATTCATTTATTTAGATGGATAGACAGACATACAGACAGACAGATAAAGGACAGAGATATATATATATATATATATATATATAGAGAGAGAGAGAGGAGAGAGATAGAGAGAGGAGGGAGAGAGAGAGAGAGAGAGGGAGAGGGGCACACCACACACACACACACACACACACACAACACACACACCACACACACACACACACACACACACACACATAAGTATTACTTTACTGCTATTACTTCTACAATTAATGCTGGCGAGCGACGGGAAATTAGCAATTATAAGTATAATGATAAGTATCTACAATAATGAGACTAACAATAACAATAATGACAGTACTAATGTTGTGTAACAATGTGTATAACAATGATGGTGATGATGACGACAGTAATGATGTAATTATGTGTGCATGATTATAGTAATGATTAGTAATAATGTTAAAAGTAATATTAGTAATATTAATATTTGGGTGGAAATGAGTTGAAATGATGATGAATGCATAAACAGCAAACAGTACTATTGGATGATAATAATAGTGATAGTAGCAATGACAAATGTAGTAATATTAGATCTAGTTTGCAAAGCGAGACGACTGCAGGCGGAACGACACGTTTCGACCTCTTAGGTCTTCTTCAGGCAAGAGACAAAGCACTCAGGACAACGAAATTGAACGAGCACTCACTTATCTTCATTCACTTCAGTGCAAGATAGGCGTTGAATGAAACGAGGCTGTCAGAAGGGAGATAAGTGTGAGTCGAGGTAGTAATTATGATAATTATGTTACTGATAGGAATATTAATACTGGTATTGATGATGATCAAAATATTGAGAACAAAAAATAAAGACAGGATTACTACCACTTTTGGTGATAGAATTGCTGAAGTGGATGAAGATAAGTGATTGCTCGTTCATTTCCGTTGTCCTGATTTTTTGTTATTTTGCGTGAAGAAGATCTAAGAGGTCGAAACGCGTCGTGTTTTTTCTTGTGATTCGTTTGTCCACGTTTTTTTTTTTTCGGTGCGCTAACACTAACATTTAACATTTGTTGTAATATCAGTAACAATAATAGTGGCTGGAAAGGAATGAAAATGGTCAATGAGTGATGCTGATTCCAGGAGGTGGACGACGGTTAATCTGGCAATCAGATAAGATTCCTGTAAGGCGCTCCAAGTTGTCACTCTGTAATTTGCCAGAGTGGCAGGATATGACATGGTTGATGTTGTGTTGGGGGTGGTTGAAGTTTAGAGTGATTAGTTTGGGCCAATGGTGGCGGATAATCAGCCAGGTAATCAGAGATGTGCGTCTCAAGTGTGCGGGATGTCTCAGCTATATAGATCTTAGCATAGCACACAGCTGACAGGAGAATGTACGTTTAATCGCGAATGAACCTTCGGGGCCATGTAGGATGGTGTCTGATTTGGTGACAGGGCAGATTTCGCAATAGGGTTTTGAGCAGGGGAAAGTACCAGGTGGCTTAGGTGTGGAAATTTTGTTCAGCTTTGAGCGCACCAGTAGGTCTGTGAGGGTTTTTGTCACATTTGAAAGTGATCATCGTTTTGGTTTGTTTTTTTTTATCCCCCCTCCTCCCCCCCCCCCCCCCCCCCCCCCCCCCCCCCCCCCCCCCCGCTCCAATAATACTGTTAGCCTTTCACTCACTCATCGATTTCCCTATTCTTTTACACCTATTGTTACCATTTCTGACATTACCACATTTATCCTCACCACCTTTTCCCTGCTCCAGCAGCGCTGTTAACGTTTCCTCATTTACCATTCCTGTTCCTTTCTACCAGATATTACTATTACCAATTTCACTTTTATTATTATTGCTATCTGTATCACTGTCATCATGTTATCATTATTACACTTTCATCATCAAATTTTTTTTAAAGTTATCATTCTGACTATCTCAGTTAGTATTAACATCACCATTATCATCATCACTGTCACTATTATGAGACTATTCTTATTTTCACTTCTAACAGTTTTAATATTATCATCAGCAGTAGTGTCGATACAACTTCATAACTGCTACAAGTAATAATATATTACTACTATTGTTAATATAATCGTTATACTTTATAATATTTCCGTTATTCCAACCTGCCACTTTTCCAGCCTCCTTGTTAGTGGTAGTAGCAATGGCTACAGCAGTTGAAGTAGCTATAGCTGTTGTACTACCACCAACAAATATTTCTTAAACATCATTTACTGTATCGCTATAATTAAAGTTGAGTCTCATTTGCAAAACAGCAGCAGAAGGACTGTCAATAGAAGCAGTTATCATTATCAGTATTGTTATTATTATTATTATTATCATTATATTATTATTATTATTATTATTATTATTATTATTATCTTCATTATCATCATCACCATCATCATTATTATATCATTATTATTATTACTATTATTATTAATATTATTATCAATATTATCTTGTTATTATTATAATTATCATTATTATTATTACTATTATCATTATCATCCTTATTATCATTATTATTATTATTATTATTGCTGTGGTTGTGGTGGTGGTGGTGGTGGTGGTAGGTTTTTCCCTTCTCCTTCTTCTTTTCCTTCTTTTTTCTTCTTCGTCTTCGTCTTCTTCTTCTTCTTCTTCTTCTTCTTCTTCTTCACGATCATCATCATCATCATCATCATCATCATCATCATCATCATCATCATCATCGTCATTAGTTTTGTTTGTTCGTTTGTTTGTTGTTTGCCTGTTTCATATACTTCTGTGTACCGTTTCAAAATCGATCAAATTCTTGCAAAGTTATTGTAGATATACATATATGCCCATACACAAATGCACACACTAGTGGGTATGCACGCAAAGTATCAGCAGGAGCAAAAAAGCTCTGTGCTTTTGATTACACAGAGACAGACAGACAGACAGACAGACAGACAGACAGACCGAGTCCGAGTGTGTATTGTACATAGGCCACAATCCAATAAACGCAAAGATGGATGGCAGGGAGAGAGAGAGAAGGAGAATGGAGGAGTGGGGAGCGGCGATGATGAAAAACACAATAAATACAAATACAAAAAAAAAAAATTGCTCGGAAAATTAGTGATATCAGCCATAAATGAATCTTCCTAAATGTACATCAAAGATATTTCAACCGAGTGAAAGCAGACAGTGTGATCTCTGCATGAACATTACCTGATGTCCGCTGTGTGCTGCATAGTCAGCTTATCGTAGTATATCTTGATGTGTACGTAATACTGACTTTATCAAACTTAGCTAAGTTCGTTTATCACATTAAATCTGAAAGTGCGCAATACCTGCATTATTGGACAGTATGCAGCATCAGACACGCACACATATTGGTGAAATACTTCACAGAGGATGAAATGTGGCCAAATAAATAAGGCCAAAAACACTCATATCAACACAAGTCTTTTTTACTTTCATATTCGAATATTCATGTGCGCCTATGCTGGAAATCACATAACACAAATTTGCTCATAAGGATTTGTAAGTGTCCATCTGATCAAGCTTGTCACGCTCCTTGCCAATCAAATTTATTATCTAGACGTCACATTAGTGTGAAAGAAAACAAGCAGAAATGAACAGCTTTATTAGAAATAAAATATACACACAAGTGTGTCTAAATACGGTCAGCGTATAAATTTCGAGACAGTATTTTTGAATATTTATGGCATGGAAAATATACTTGGTTACGCATTGACAATTTGCTCTTCTCTTTGCTTGGAGTAATGACTGCCAAGGCATTGCTGAGATTTGTTGAAAGAACTTCTTTCTGAGTTCAGTGTTTAAAGAACATTCAAATAAGAAGTGATTGACATCGTCAATTTTGTAAGCCGACGGGTGTCGTTGAAATTTAAAGCACATCGTTTGCAAAAAAGTAAAATAAACAGTCCTATTATATCTGGCACCAGGTGGACACCATGTCTTCCTCTTTCAGACATGTCCTTTGCTAACTGATTTATGAAAATGGAAAAGAAAATAAGGTTTAATACACAACCTTGTCGGATCCTTATCGGCCATTGAAAAATCTCAGAATAATCAAAGTTAGCTCATACACGAGATTACAGGGAAGAATATATGGCACATAACTAACTAATAAACTTTCCTCTAACGCCTTGATTCCTCAACCATTCAAGAAACTTGTCGTGGCGCACAGAATCAAAGGTCTTCTAAAATTTAACGTAAGCAACATATGATTTCTGGATCACATTGTCTGCTTTCACTCGGTTGAAATATCTTTGATGTGCATTTAGGAAGACTTATTTATGGCTGATATCACGAATTTTCCTTCCAACATAGTCTATGATATTTCTCTGGTTCAGGGAGTGGCCTTTGGAACGGGTCTGCTTCTAATAAAGACTTCTTGATGCAGGACTAGTGTTTAAATCCGGACTGTCCTAGCTAGCTGACCTTGTTCAGTATGTTTCAGTGATGTTGGAAGGGGTGCAGGACTCGGCGAACACTTGCGAGGAAGGGACACAAATCCCGGCGGACACCTGGGAGGCAGGGGTGCCGGACTGAACGGGCACTTGTAAGGGAGGGGTGCAGGTCGCAGAAGACATTTGGGAGGAGGGGGTGCAAGTCTCAGTGGAAACTTGTGAGGAAGGGGCGCAGGTCTCAGCAGGTTCTTGGTTGGAAGGCGAGCAGGTCCTGGCAGACATTTGGGTAGTAGGGGAGCAGGTCTCAGCGGAACCTTGTCCGGAATGGGTGCAGGTCATGGAGGATGCCTGATGATTTAGAATGTCACTCTGCTCCCTGTGAGGACGATTCTCGATGGCCTTCACATATTGCTCACTGGTGTCACCCCCTGCAGTCTTCCTACGTTCACTTGCCCCTGGCTCGCTTGTCTTAACTGACGACTCTGGCTCGGTGGGTTGCTCTGTTTGATCCACACCTTCGCTCATGTAGTCTGGCAATTCTGAAGAAGAATATTTGTTATTATAGCTGACAAGGATTTCCTCGTTCTTCTCATCACTAGGGTTCTCCTCATCACTAGGATCTTTGCTGTTTGCGTCCAGAACTGTGCTCTTTGTGAGTAAAAGCTCTTACTTTGCTGTCTGTATTTTCTTCCTCATTCATCTCAGGATATTTAGGTGAGGTGTATTCCTGCTGTCTCCACAGCGGCTGGGTTCACTGCGCCTGTCGTCAAAGTCACTATGCAATGATATTACAGATCCAAATGTAACTGCCTTGCTGTATGAATGGCTGCCAGGAACAGGTTGTGTACGAGGACTGTAGTTGTCTTCATAATGTGTCTTCCTCTGATTGTCCTCTGTGCTCAGCAGTCTCGCTCCTCGTCTTTCTTGGTTCGACAAATATCATTGGCTGTGGCGCCGTCAGACTTGTATCTGGATTTCCGACTGTTGCTGTCACCATTGTTGTTCCATCGCGAAAGCTAGTCTGGTTGTGCCTGTTGTCGCTGATGTCCCTGTGCCTGGTGTCTATCTGGCCAATGCTCACGTCTTCCACTGACTTCAGAGCCTAACTGTCTGCATCCGTCCAGCCTTTTTTGATCCTCAACCCTATTCCGCAGTTTTCCCTTCGTGTCGGTAGAAACCCAAAGTTTTGCCTTTGAGAGGAGGTCACATCAGCCGCTATTTTGATTTCCTGATGTGTCTAAGGCTGTCACGAAGAACCTGGTCATCCAGGACTGCCATCTTGTCCACCCACCTACAGAACCGTACAATGAGAGGACGAGGTTTTTAGCTTTACTGCCCTGAACTTTCCACACGGAAAGCAGGGCTAATATCAGAATGATACCAAGATGAAGGAACAGACTGTTTGTTCAGCATTTCCGCAATAATGTCAGTATCTGTAGATCTGTGTCCAGAAAAAAAAAATCTGTCACTCCCATGAATTCTAGTTTATTCGCTGTAGTCTCTTTTCAAGAGTTTTGGCTTGTCTCTCCAGTTTATGCAGGCGTTCTAACACATTGTAACTCTCTTCCTGAGGATCATGGATACCTTCTAAAAACTGATGTGACATTTCTTTTCGTTTCAGCATTTCGGAGGTGAATAAACGGAAATCTTTTTTTTCCAAATTCGAAACTTGTCTTCAGTCAGTCAGTACACATTAGTTGTATGGGTCTGCAGTCCGTCAGTCATCTGGCTGAATGTCCAATCCATAATTTGAAGAACATTGACATGGTTGTCAGGACCGGGGTTCGCTTCGATATCCATGCAGGCAAGCAAGCACACCGTCCATAACCACTGCACCACTGCTCTCTCTCTGCTCAAGCGAAAACTGGAATTCGTGAACACGACAAACACGACGAACTCAGCTCGCCTTCTTTCTTGTCTCTTATGTGTTCCATACGTAGCCAAGCTTTTGTCGAATTTCTTCAAACCCGATTCACAGAATACTCCATTTTTTACCAGATGTAGTTGACATAGAACCCTTGGTGGTGACTCAATCTTAGCTTAATTAAAGATGGATCAATCTTTTTTTTTTTTAGCGAAATGAAACGAGAGGATACAACAAAAGTGCTCACCCCGGAAAGAGAATACGAATACGAATACGAACATTTTCATTGAGGGTAAAATGGATAAGCTTATAGCTTTTTTAAACCATGCCCTCAAGGAAAACAACAGTAACAAACATTATCAAAATGAACATATAAATGATGCATGAAAAGGAAACAATGAACAAGCTTATATTGACGAAACGAGAGTGAGACAGAGAGACAGAGACAGAGGATATTTAGATAAACTATAATAGCTTCTCTCTCTCTCTCTCTCTCTCTCTCTCTCTCTCTCTCTCTCTCACACACACACACACACACACACACACACACACACACACACACACACACACACACACACGCACGCACGCGCGCGCGCGCACACACACACACACACACACACACACACACACACACACACACACACACACACACACACATATATATATATATATATATATATATATATATATATATATATATATATATATGTTTAAAATAAGGTATTTAAAAGGAAGTTTTAAAACTACAATATTGTTTCGAGCGCTTGCTCTCTTCAGGATCCTGAGAGAGCAAGCGCTCGAAACAATATTGTAGTTTTAAAACTTCCTTTTAAATACCTTATTTTAAAACAGATGTTGCTTTCCAAGGGGTTGAGCACCTTTGAATTTTTATTAGGCTTTTTAACAGTATTTCTGATATATATATATATATATATATATATATATATATATATATATATATATATATATATTGAAACAAGTTTTTCATAGCCCTACCCCAAGTGGTATTGAGCACTCTTACAGATCGGATATTCTTCACTGTGATATATATATATATATATATATATATATATATATATATATATATATATATATATATATATATATATATATATATATATTCGTTAAAAATAAGATGATAAAAGGAAGTTTTAAAATCAGGCGTTTCCGAGATTTACAAGGCGGCAGGCCCCAACGCCCTTGAAGCCTTTCATGATGTCCTGCTGAGTATCTGGGAAGAGGAGGAGATGCCTGATGATTTCCGTGATGCCCTGATTGTCTCCCTCTACAAGAACAAGGGAAGCAAATCTGACTGTGGGAACTACAGGGGCATCTCTCTCCTCTCTATTGCAGGGAAGATCTTTGCCAGAGTTATACTCAACAGACTTATCATAGTATCGGAGCAGAACCTCCCGGAGGCACAATGCGGCTTCAGGCCTGGCAGAAGTACTAGATATGATCTTTGCCATCCGACAACTTCAAGAGAAGTGCATTGAACAAAACATGCCCCTTTTCTCTGTTTTTTCATAGATCTGACCAAGGCTTTTGACACGGTCAATAGAGAGGCCCTCTGGACAGTCCTAGAGCGCATCGGATGCCCGCCAAAGTTTATATCAATGATCAGGCTTTTTCACGACGGCATGACTGGCCAGGTCCTCTCTGGCGGGAATGTGACGGAAGCCTTTGCAATCACCAACGGTGTGAAACAGGGCTGTGTTCTAGCTCCAGTCCTATTTAATGTGTTCTTCACCTGTATGCTGTCCCATGCCGTCCGCGACCTGGAGAAAGGGGTCTACATTCGCTACCGTTTGGATGGCTCCCTCTTCGACCTGTGTCGTCTCACTGCCAAGACAAAGAGCATGCAAACCCTCCTTCAAGAAGTCCTCTTTGCTGATGACTGCGCCCTTGTGGCCCATGCAGAATCCGACCTGCAGATGATGCTAGATCGCTTCTCTGAGGCCTCAAAACTCTTCGGCCTGACTGTCAGTCTCGGCAAGACGGAGGTGCTTCACCAACCTGCACCAAACACCCACCCACCTGCACCCAGCATTATCATCGACGACACACCACTTGCCAATGTCGAACATTTCAAGTACCTGGGAAGCACCATCTCCTGTGATGGCTCCCTGGATAAAGAAATCGTCTCTAGAATCGGCAAGGCTAGCCAGGCAATGGGCAGACTCCGCACCCGAGTGCTCAATCAACACAGTATCCGACTATCAACGAAACTGAAGGTCTACAATGCGGTGGTACTCCCCTCCCTCCCTCTACGGTTGTGTAACATGGACACTGTATCGCAGACACTTAAAAAAACTGGAATACTTTCACATGCGAGCGCTCCGTTCCATACTCGGAATCAGCTGGCAGGACCACATCACCAACCTGGAGGTCCTGGAACGTGCCAACTCCACCACCAGCGTTGAGTCCATGCTCATCAAGGCCCAACTTCGATGGGTGGGGCATGTCATCCGTATGGAGGAGTTTAGGATGCCAAGACGCCTGATGTATGGTGAGCTACAGCTCGGCAAGAGAAACCAAGGCCGCCCAAAGCTGCGATACAAAGACACTGTGAAAGCAAACATCCAGTGGTGTCACATCAAGCCGAGAGAACTGGAGGAGCGTGCTATGGACAGACCAAAATGGAGAGTCTCAGTCAACAAAGCTGCTGCAAACTACGAAGAAGCACGACGCCAGAAGCTCACTGATGCCAGAGAAAAGCGACACAGGGCTGCATCAGCAGTGATCACAACAACGGACTTCCAATGCCCCCACTGTTCAAGACTCTGCGCCTCCAGGCTAGGACTGCAGAGCCACCTTCGCGTGCATCGATGAGCTGCAGAACGTAAATGTCATCATCGATGCATGTGCACGAACGTATATATTTTGTTTTGTTAACGAACCAGTATTCAAACACGATGTGAATCATCGAGTATGTAAGTATTACCTTTCAACCATTTCTGCATTTCAGCCTCCTGAGATTTTCTTCGTCTTTCTGCCCATGTATTATAGGTGTACATGAAAGGATTGATAGCTGAGTTTAAAGGAAGGACGAATATGGCCAGGGCAACATTGACTTCTCCAGGGATTGGCATATCAGTCAGCGCCAGCATCCCACACAGTCCGATGGGGAACCAGCACATGAAGTCTGTCACAGCAATACTGACCAGCCGCCGGGCTATGGTCAAATCCTGTGACACTTTGGTAGTGTTCATTTTCAAAGCATTGCTCTGGATTGACCAAAAGATAAGGGTCTGGCCAAAGGAGATGAGTAAGAATAAGGTAAAATTAAAGATGATCATGACGCTGACTGAATAAATCTTTCCTTTGAACTCCTGTCTTGTAACTGGGAGTGGAATGCAAATACCTGTCTGTCTGTCTGTAAAACTCCCAGTGTCTTGTCATGGGAGCAGAGGAAAAGCAGCCAAAAGCCAACCAGCCAACCAAGTCAACAGACAAGCTACTAATGCTGATGTTTTCTCAAATCGTAGACTGCTGAATGGAAAGTGAATAACAATAAAGCGATCCAGTGTGATGAGGCAGATGACCAAAGCTGAGACTTCACTGGACAGGAGAGACAAAAAGCCGGCCACGTGACAAGTCATACTGTTTTTTTTTTCCACGTGTCGTCACTTTGGAGATATTGACCTCGAAGCCTTTCATCAGCAGCTCCGATGATGGTGATATAGAGTCCCATTAGAAAGTCAGCTATGGAAAGTGTCAGGACAAACACACTAAAGCCACTTACAGATCTTCTGTTTTTTACACACAAAACGCACATAGAAGCAGAACATATTACCGGACAGAGACATACATACAGGCAATCACCCACAGAAACACACGATACGTCCACGATTGTAGTAAGTCCTACAAGACGAAATCTCGTCCCTGGGGGCATAACAAACACTATCATCAAAGCCTGCAGGAAGGAACTCGTTGCAACAAAGTTTGTAATTTGACGCGTGTATGAAGCATAAACGCCGAAGATGTGCGAACACGTCAGCCGGAAACGTTTTCACGGGGCTGCCTTCCATGTACAATTCAGTTAGCTGAGGCAAGGACTGAAAGCTGCTGAGAAAAGTGTGGATAGAGGTGAACGTCAAATTCAGTTTCTGTATCCCTGGAAAGGGTGATAGGATTTTAACATCGAAGGTTGTGAGTGTGGTATGCGACAGGTCCATGGTTATGAGGCTTGTTTGCTGGACACCAGAGGACAGGTCTTCAACGAGTGCAGTGAGAGGATTCCCAGACAGCGACAATGTTTCCAGAAGATCCAGAGGAAGAAAGGGTGCCAGGCTGACTTGCCTCAGTCGATTTCTACTGAAGTCAAGGAATTTCAGATTTAGCAATGTCACGTTAGCGATGTGACTTATTAAACAGTTGGCAAAGACTGCGTGGATAAGATAGGCATTGTGCCTGACATCAGACAGTGTCATTCCAGAACCCGAAGCATCTAGAAAACGGAGTTGAGGAAACAGTGCTGGCTGAAACGGCTCACTACAGCGAAATGTGTGACCTTGACACTGACAATGTGAAGGGCAGGTTATTTCACAGAGTAATTCATCGTCATGCATTAAACAGTGAGACCAGCCATCACATAAATGATCACTATGCAAGCATATCCTGGACATTCTGCATCTAAAAAAAATCCTGGACATGTCATGTCCTCACATCCTTCTTCGTCTTGGTGATCAATACAGTCGTACATTCCATTGCACAGTGTGAAGACAGGCAGACAGTCATTGAAGTCTCCAGGACACCGATAATGGGTCTCAGGACAGGAATCGTTGGGATTCATGGGCACTGAAGTGAATTGTGTGTTGGTATCAAAATTGATGAGAGCGGGGAATGGGATGTATGAAAGATGGCTAGTCAATGTCTTTAACTCACCACAGTCTTTTTCATCAGATTCATCCCAGCAGTGATACAGCTGGTCACACACGTTGACAACCGGTATACATTGGCAGTTGGAACAAGCAAAGTCCTTCCCGCAAGCTAAATGATCACAGAACGATTCATCACTCTTATCGTGACACTCGGACACCAAGTTACACACCAGGGTGTACGATAACATGAGACGGCTGTCATGACATCTAAACAGAGGAATTACAGTGATTTGTTGATTTGCAGAATTAGTATTCTCACCAACATTTGAGTCTTGGGAAAAATTTGCAAGATATTTCAGAGCGACAAAAACACTTTGTAAACGTCGGAGTCAGAGGAGGAAAAAGGCGTACGTCATATGACCATCATTGCATGGAATCATGGACAATTGTTTCATTGGCATCCTGCGTATAGATATCTTGCTGGAATGAGGAGATCTCAAGCTGCTTTTACCCACACTGAATGTACACATGGCACCAACAAAAAATCCAAAATGGCATGAACGCCACGCCTCTAATATAGGATGTCCTTTGATATATCTCAGAATCACACACGACTTTGTGCCATAAAGATACACTGTGTATTTTTTTAATTTCAAAGAGTGATGAAAAACAGTTTTGTCTTCGTTAATGATACAACAACGGTACATGGAACGCAGCGGCGTGTTTAAGATGGACAAACCAGTGAAAAAACATCCGTAACATTTTTCTTCCGGTCGTAAAATCTCAAAACGCCCGCTTCCAGTCTCTCACACAGGTGGGAAAAGTCATCTTACCTCCCAGCGAGTTGCAGTATTCACTAGCTATCTGGCTGTAGTCTGGGTTATCATTATAATTGAAAAGTGCGCTCAGTTCCTGAGAAAAATCTAAATGGTCCTTACACAAACCTCCCAAGGTACTGAGATCATAATCGAATGGACAGGAACTTTTTGCTTGGCCCATGCAATTTGCAGATCCTTCCGTCGCAGCAACTCTCTCTCTCTCTCTCTCTCTCTCTCTCTCTCTCTCTCTCTCTCTCTCTCTCTCTCTCTCTCTCTCTCTCTCTCTCTCACACACACACACACACACACACACACACACACACACACACACACACACACACACACATA
This sequence comes from Conus betulinus, assembly GCA_016801955.1. Classification (NCBI taxonomy): domain Eukaryota; kingdom Metazoa; phylum Mollusca; class Gastropoda; order Neogastropoda; family Conidae; genus Conus; species Conus betulinus. Next base: position 35,439 of record JADBJO010013011.1, on the reverse strand, counting down.
TAGCAGGCACACACACACACACATATACACACACACGCACACGCACACACACACAAGCACACACACACACACACACACACACACACACACACACACACACACACACACACACACATACACACACACACACACACACACACACACACACACACACACACACGCACACGCACGCACACACACACACACACACACACACACACACACACACACACACACACACACACACACACGCACGCACGCCACGCACGCACGCACACACACACACACACACACACACACACATGCGCACGCACGCACACACGCACGCACTCACACACACGCGCGCGCGGACGGACGCACGCACGCACGCACGCACACACACACACACGCACGGACGCACGCACACACGCACGCACGCATGCATGCATGCACGCTTGGAAGGAATTGGCAAGATGTGTTGATGCTCATGAATTGTATGATGTTTAGCACAGGATTCAAGCTTCAGTTGTTCCCCAAGCTTTTCGTTTCGTTTCTGGAATCCGTTGGAGCTAGACCTTATCTTTTGTTGACCTTCTTAATTTGGAATGGAAATCTTAAACGAGGCAAAGAACATGGACTTCATATTTTGCTATGTCAACGAGCGATATAGTCCATCTACATGCTGACTGGCTTGCCCTGATACAGGCTCTGGTTAGACCACGGGTAAGTCAAAAGCCTGTGGCCAGTCCAAAGTCCAAATTGGCTGCCATTGAGACTCATGGAAAACTTGGTCCTTCACTCAGATGAATACTTGTCATTCCTTTTTAATCGCACTTTAGTAGGATCCACGTTCAAATGGTTTCTTGCTGAAGCAGAAAAAAAAAATGCAAACCTCATCAACATTTGGTACCAAAGCAGCACCAATTCACCTGCTACTAGCATATGTGCGACCTCAAAAGAGGGAGAGATGGTATCACTCTTTGAATCAGCTGAAAAGCATGCTGACATCCATGCGAATCACACAATCGCTCTCTCATCAGTACGTTTCTTAAGTGTTAGATGGGGCAGCCACAGAAGCAAAATGAGAAATAACCTATTTTTTTTATATAAAAGCTGAGTTTCATTCATCAGCAATGCGCAAGCCTGCTTTTTTTATTTCTAACTTTGTTACATCACGTTTTTTTTTTACCTTATCTTGCTAGAGTTTAGCAACAACTTAATCAACAACACCAACGCTTGCATGAGAATAAACATCGGCGTCATCAGCACAAGTCTGAGACTAGTAATCGCCATCATCATTAAATGACACTTTGTTGAAATCAAAATAATCAGAAAATAATCAATAGTTTAAAACGTAGGCGAAGCATCATCCACCACGGTTGACGAGACTGAGATATCACGCCTCATGATACCTTTGTAAAGGGTGAGCATCAAGAAATGTTTTATCTTGCGATTTAGCAGGTCGGCCCTGGTAGTCTGTCCCGCGCCAGCTCATAAGTGGCTTGTTGTCGGTTGGTAGAAGGAAATGGTCATCAACCCGAAAATGCCCTTTTCTCTGCTCTCCATTAAGATATTTCTTGTGCTCTTTAGTGGCTTGTCAAACATTGTCACACACAGTTTCTATCGACTCTCGGACAGAAAGTCATCTGGAATAAGAGACTGCCATCATTATTTCATTGGCAGTCCAAGCACAGCCAGAGTACTGGGCCTTTCCAATAGCAAACGCAAA
>JADBJO010013011.1:0-27687 GCA_016801955.1 Conus betulinus | reverse complement strand
CGGCGTGGAGAGACGATTCATATGGCGACGTACGTAGTTATATGCTGGTTTGTTGGTGGGAAGTATGGAATGTGTTACTGTAGTTGGTTGTACCGGGTACGGTGCATTTTACCCCTGGAATAATTCTCTGGTGTGTATTTGTGTGATTCGACGCATCTGAATGTCTCTAGTTTATTGTTTTCCCACCTTGTAAAGTTCTGAGGGAAGAAGACAAGGACAGATTCTTTTCCGCTGCTTGGTTTCACTTTGCGTGAAGTCGAGCCTACGCTGGCACGTGTAGGGAAGACCTGCACACATGTGCTGCCAGTTTATGATGATAATAAATAATGATGATCTGATGATGATGATTATGGTGGCTTAATCTTATATAACCCCTAAACGCTTACAAATACATACGGACATTCGTAAGAAAACATACATGAAGCCAATAAGAAGATAAAATATTGCAATAAGTTTCACACATCTATAAACAGGCAAGCATTACTGACACACCCCCACGCACGCACGCACGCACGCACGCACACGCAACACACACGCACACACACAACACACACACACACACGCACACACACACACACACACTACACACACACACCTGTCTCGCAACAACGCACACAACAGCATGCTGTGCGCGCCACACACACACACACCACACACACACACACACACAAACACACACACACACACACACCACACACACACACATAGTCACAGAAATAATTTCATGGGAAGAGGAAGGAAGAACTGCTATTGATAGCGAAGAGGGTTGGTTTTAAGAGATGACTTGAAGGAAGGACAGAGAGTTGGAACTACGCAAAGACATTGTGAGTTGAATTCCAAGGAAACCGGCAACCCTGAAAAGAAAAAGAACGATTCGCCATAGTTTTAGGTTCGAAATCTAGGGATTTTGAGCAGAGTGTTGTCGTTAGAAGGAAAAACACATGCAACTTCCTCGAAGATGAAGGAGATCAGAAAACAGGAAGGAGCTAAGCCATTCAAAGACTTAGAGCAAGAGTAAGGACAGTTTGTAGTCGATTTGTTACCTGTGCTACAAGGGTCAGTCGACATCACCCCCCCCCCCCCCCCTCCACCATGACAAATGTCACGCTCGGTATTCTTCCTGATTGAAATCACCCCCTCCCGCCGACCAGGGGGTATATCGAGTCAGGGAGAAATGTCGAGCAGGAGGAAATATTGCACATGGAGAGTATGCAGCAGTGATAAATAGGGTGAGTATGAGCAGTGATAATAGGGTGGGAGTATGGAACAGTGAGAAATAGGGTGAGTATGGAGCAGTGATAAATGGGTGAGTATGGAGCAGTGACAATAGGGTGAGTATGCAGCAGTGATAAATAGGGGAGGTATGGAGCGGTGATAAATAGGGGTTGAGTATGGTAGCAGTGATAAACTAGGGTGAGTATGCAGCAGGTGATAAAATAGGGTGAGTATGCAGCAGTGATATAAATAGGGTGAGTATGGAGCAGTGATAAATAGGGTGAGTATGGAGCGGTGATAATAGGGTGAGTATGGAGCCGTGATAATAGGGTGAGTATGGAGCAGTGATAAATAGGGTAAGTATGCAGCAGTGATAAATAGGGTGAGTATGCAGCAGTGATAATAGGGTGAGTATGGAAAGCAGTGATAAATAGGGTGAGTATGGAGCCAGTGACAAATAGGGTGAGTATCAGCCGCAGTGATAATAGGGTGAGTATGGGAGCAGTGATAAATAGGGTGAGTATGGAGCAGTGATAAATAGGGGAGTATGCAGCAGTGATAAATAGGGTGAGTACGCAGCAGTGCTAAATAGGGTGAGTAGGAGCAGTGATAAATAGGGTGAGTTATGGAGCAGTGATAACATAGGGTGAGTATGGAGCAGTGGAAAATAGGTGTGAATATGGACAGTGGGAACATCGAGCCTGGGCGGGTGGGGGGGGGGGGGTTGAACTGGGCGACGTATCAAGCAGGGGGGTAGTAATCAATATCCACTTCCGCTTAGGGGGTCCGACTATAGCTTACACTTAACTGATAAGAAACTCATTCAATTCCGACTTGAATCGGATATTAAAACCTGTCTGTAGTGGGGGAACTTCAAACGCGCTTTTTTTTTCTTATTAGTATGAAAGCTGGACACGTCTCAGTTAGGCACTGTGGTAATGACTTACAGACAGGAATGCCACTGAAATCTGCCCCCACCCCCCCCTCCCCTCGACCCCCTCACCCCCACCCCCACCGCCCGCCGTCCAAAATAGACAATGTTGTGACAAGACGTACAATGAAAGTACTACCAACTACTGGACTTCCCCTATCAAACGTTGGGGTTCTTGGCCTTGTAAAACATATCCCTCTAGAAGCCATATTCAAGCGGGTTGATACTTGGATGGTGGCTTTATAGGGGGTTATCCATCAAGAAGTAGTCAGAATGGTTTTAGTCAAAACGCTTTTACATCTCCCCTTCCATCCGCACACACCAACCATTCCCACTAAAACAAAACAACTTCCTCAAAACGGAGAATTTTGACTCTGGCTGTTTGTAGAAAGGACCGATTAGTGACTTTCTCTGTGTGGGAAAAACACCGGGAGGTAGAATCTTCTGTAACGGAGGAACCAACGGGAACAGAGGAAAGTTAGTTTAGTTCGCTACGCACTTCGCTGGAAAGTAAGTACCTTGAGAAACTGGTACAGGACAGAATCTTGATAGCTTCAGTCCTCTTATGATATGCACGACTTTTTTACAAGTAACCCTATATGTGTTCCAAATTAATAGTGCTAAAAATTGGGCTTTTTTAAACTATTCCAGAAAAAATTCCAAAGATCATTGGCATGCACAAAATCTCCTTATGTTTGGGAGACACAGCAGCGCAATCTTATATAGAAATCAGGCGAGGCCTCGTCGTGAAACATGACATGTCGGATTTTAACAAGTTATCAAAGGAGCTAGACCTGAGTGAGAGTTGAAGAGGTATGTCTGTAAATGAACCTGATTTTAGAGTGGGAGAGTATTTCATGTAAAAATGAAACATGATTTTACATGGCATGGCGCCATCCATTGTAGCCCGTCGGTTACAAATATGATACCGAAGACGTATTCACTGATAGTGTCTTATGCACAATTGACCATTTCAAACTCTGAGCAATTACCCTGTCACCCTTTGAATTTCTCCACTCTGGCACTCAGGGCAACACCGGCTGAAGTACGATGGTTCTGTTCCTTTGCAGCGGGAGCGTTCTTGAGGGCTTGGAGCACGGCAGAGCGTCCTGAGACCACCCCCCCTGCCCTTTGTTGTTCTTGTGGATTCCTCTGCGAGACTGTTGTGGCTGCCTCACAGAGAGGTTCTCGCTCAGATCGGACGTTGGGTGAGAATATTTTCCTGTTGGGATTGAAATTTCTTCCATCTACTGTCTTTGTCGGAGGAAGGACTCCAAGCTCCACATCCATTCGTGCTTCTGTGGCGGAGCCATCTGTGAGACATGGGTCCGTCTTCTGGAGGGTACTGGTTTCAGATGTACTCATTGGCCAGGGCTTTCCTTTGGGTTTCTGACTGTGTTCCTCTCTTCCCCACTCCGGGAATGCTGGTGACGACTGTTGGCCACCTGCCTCTTCCAAGATGGGTGGGTGACCCATTGCCGTGACAGGCTTTGCTTTGTTGTTCCATCAGACTGGGTTGTCTTTCAAGGCGTCTTGACTGGTGGATGAAGCTCTGCCTCTTTCCAGCCGGCTCTTGGGGGTGGGTTACTCATTCTGTTTGTTTATTGCATGGTTTTCACGGTGTTTGAATTTTGCTGCCTGGGATGAGGCGCTTGTGGTCCCTTCTGTCCTCCAATGACTGCAGCCCAGTGGGGTCTCCCCAACTCAGGATTGGTGGTGGATCTCATGGCGCCAGTTATGACACGCTGAGCTTGGTTGTCTGTATTTTGTTGAAGATGGTCGAGGTTTAGGACTTTGCAGCTGATGCCCATGGTGATCTGTCTCCGTACTCAACTGCAGTCGATTCTCCCTGTATAGAGTCTCTTCAGGCTATACGTTCGTCAGCCCCCCGTTCCGATCCCTGTGCAAGTTCTTTCATGATCGCCAGTCTCAACTGGCCCTCTACAGCATCTGGTGAATCTGCTTGGTTTCCAAGTGAGCCTACGGTCAAGGTCCACTCCCGGAGTAGGTAGGTATGGGTTCTTCTGCAGTGCTTTGGTTGTTCAGTTGTCAGCTTCGCCTCTTTGATTCTTGCTGGGACTGTGTAGGCTATTTTGTGCTTGATTTGACAGAAGACCAAAGCCATTCCTTGTCCAGTCGCCTCATCTTGTTGAGCGCAGTCTGGAGGCGTACCTGTGCTGTAGTGGTGTGTACTCTTCAGAGCCCAGATTACCAGGCACTCTCTCGTAGTTTCGCTCCTGTTGACCCCTCTTGGCAAGTCGCTGACGATGTCATCTACAAAGATGAGGGAACAGCGTTTGGCGGAAAAGACTTCCTCCTTGTGGTACTCTTCCTGTCTCTCAGCCCCATTCTTCTTGCTCTTTTGGCCCTGATCTTTGACTCGGGCTTGGCGGTTGTGTAGTACTGGCGGATCCCTGGTGTAATCCTCCCAGACACCCACATCGCCGCTAGTTAGCCTGAGTCCGTCCTCCAGACTTGTTCGACAGCCTTCTCCATGTCCAATCCAGACCCGCAAGCGCGTTCTTTTCTGGAACGTCATCCCATGCTTTTCGTGATGAATTTGATCTGGATCCTTCCTGTTTGACTCTTGTTGGCAGACCTCCTACCTGCTCGGGCTCAGCATCTGTGTCTCCCTCAAATTGGCCAACAAGTCTTGTGTTAGCAAGTCTCTCCACTCAGCTCCTCCTCAGCAGGCTCTATAAGGCTATGTGTCTGTACTTGTCAGCCGACGACTTGCTCTCCATTTCCTTTTTTGTGAATTGGGATCACTTCCTTGCCTTCCCTCCACACTCTGTGTAAACTGATCCTGTCTTTCCAGCTGGAGTTAAAGATTTTTAGCGGACCTGCCTTGCTCTTTCTCCGGACGATGTCAGATCATTTCTTTGTGGATTCCGCTGGTCCAGGTGACCTTCTTGCAGATTAAGACTCTTACAACTTTTCCTCCACTCGTTCCTCTGTGAAGGCTGTAGATCATGACTTCCCCTCTTGTCATCTTCCTCATGGACGTTCACATTGGGCCCGGTGGCACTGTCAGCTCTATGTTCAGGAGGGACTTCCAGATTGCTGGATTGGTTTTTGATATATGTCTATGACGTGGTCTGCTGCTTTCTTTCCAGACAGGCATTTCCTTTTCTTGTTACTTGTTATAGTGGGTGTTCTTGTTGTTGTCTCATTACAGAGGGTTCTCAGCCAGTCATCACCCGCTTGCCTGCCATCCTGTCGAGATTCAGTTTTCAGTTTTCCTCTTGCCAGCTATTTTGTTCTTGCAGCCTTGTTTCGCAGGTCCTTGTATCTTGCAAGTTGCTTCCCTTCAGCGCATGTTTTCTCCTCCAGTGATGGCTGCATTGCTGCTCGAATCGCAGGGCTGCTCCGTAACATCTTCAGATTCTTTAGTTTTCCTCCGGCCATAGACCTTGTAGTCCTTTGCGTGCTCACTCTTTGATGATTCTGTAGCAGCTTTCCAGGCGGGCCTTTGTGAAGTTCTTGACCATCTTGTTTTGAGGTCCTTCTGCCTGTTGTCTGACTGGCTTCTGTACTGCTATCTGTGATGATCTCGAAGCAGAGCCCCGAGGGCCTTTTTATAATTCCGCTCATTGCAACATACTTTGCTTGCAGAGCCGGCAGGTGTCTGTTTGATAGCGAGTTTTTTTGCACATGCTTGTGTTTCACTTCCTCCAAGCTGGTTTGAGTGACCCTGTTTCGTTTTGGTCCGGACGAAACGGTCGTTGGTCGCGAACGCTGATCTGGTGTTTCATGATGGTCATTCGTGTCTACAAGTCGAAGTTGGTTTCATTCATCGTTCTTGTTAGATGATATGAAGATGTGTGTCCATCTCCCGATGCCTGCAACTTCTTCGTCTTATCGCCTCTCTATTGTCCGTCTCGTCATAGCCCCCATTTCTCTGAGTGACTGGTAAAATGCGCCCCCACCCGCAGTTTTTTGTCTGGAACTGTTCATGTACTGTGAGGGAAACGCTCATGATCTTGAGGGCAGTAGACAATGCTAGATATCCTGCATGTTTTGTTCTTTAAGGACTGGGATCCTCCGCCTGTTTGATTGGTGTTTTGATCTTGATGTTCTTGAGCGGCGATGGAATTCCGCACAAGACAAGCACCCCTCCTTGGTTTCTATCCCTCCGGTCCACCTTATGGTCTCGTCACCTCCTCACTTGAAAGCGGTGTTTTACACGGTCTAATGTGTCTCTTGGAACCATCCCCATTCCAGCATTTTTCTTGGTGCATCCCTTTCTGCCCAGGCCAAGGTTTTCCTTCTTATCACCCCTCTGCTCCATTCTTTAGAATGTTGAGCATTCGTGGGTGTTACCGTGGCCTTGGCGCCAAAGCAAGGAGGATGAGTCTGCCATCTTCCTCGCATAGGCATGCGGAGTTTCGTGTGTCCGACCACCGACTGCTTGGGGTTGCCCCTGTGAGTGCCATAGGGTCGCGCTCCCGACCTCCCGGACGGTCCTCCTAAGGTCGAGTGCCACCATCAAATTCTGTGGATCTGCGTCATCATGACATCGTAGATGCGTGGTATCAGTGGTTTAAGTTGCGCCAGTTGCCCGATCCATCCGTATTCCGCTGGCGTTTTCTTTCGGGGTGCCTCACCCTTCGCTCTTGGCCCGAACCGGCCTGCCCTTTGAGCACGGGGGGATTTGTTTCTTCTCCGAGGATCCTCCCCTGGGGCAAGAGGGTATAACCGCGCCTCTTGCCCGCAGTGATAGACCCGTCATCCGACACAACCATGGGGTTTCAGGTGAGGACAACAGTGCACCACCGGTTTGAACCCACACTCGTCCTGTAGGAACTGTCGCCCAGTGGTCCGTCTGCTTATATTCGGCCAGGCCAGCCGGACTTATCTCGCAGCTAACCCCCATATTCCTTTTCCCATAATTTTGTACCTTCCTTCTCTTTGGTTCTGCCCTCCCTGTCCTATCCCCCTCCCCCTCCTCCTTTTTCCTCACTTCCCTCCTCCGTATAAGTATTAGCATTACTGTATCTCACTTACTACTTTACTATTATGGGTTTTTGTCTATTTGTTTTATTTGTATTGTATTTCTGTAATCAATTTTTTATACATACTAGTGATTACCGTTACAGTTACTAATTGCTGTTAGCATATCATCAATATCATTTAATACCTGTTGTTCATTATTTAGATTTTACCATCATTAACCATTCACACATCACCTGTGGTCCTCGCCACTACGACTGTTTTCCACAGTCACCATGCTGGTTTTGACAATGCCTCTGCCGTCCCTTTCTCCCCGACGAAACCTACACAAAATTGGTAGTAGCCTCGTCTTTCATTTTATTTTCCTTTTTTTTGCAATATTTGAATTATCTCCTTATTACAATATTCCTGTCAGAAATATTATTATCATCATCAGTACTGCCTCTCACTCACACACTGGTCTCCTTCCTGGCAGCGCCTCGTCTTTCATTCCAACGCTCCTCTTGCGCCAAATTGCATGAATATAAGTGACTTCTAGTTTCATTTCGTTTGTGCTGAGTGTTGCGTTTTCTTGGCCTGAAAAGAAACTTAAGAGGTCACAACGACAGGTCGTGATTTGTCCTTGTAATTTCCGATTGCTCACCCTTCTTTGGGGGGCGAGACCTTTAATCAACATTTTTTTCAGATTTGTTTAGTATTCACGCCAGTAGTCGCCTCCCTTTTGTAACTACACTCTTTCATGTTGCCAGTCGAACACCTTGGAACACCAATGATCACCACAACTACAACAACAACACAACTGACACACCACACACCGCACACACCCACACACTCACACCCACCACACGACCACACCAACACCCACACACACACCATACCACACACACACGCATGCACGCACACCTTCACACACAACACCACCCACCACACACACACACACACCCCGCCACACACACACATACCCACACTGCCGCGCGCGCGCTGCGCGCGCACACACACAACCGCACACACACCCACACCACCCACCACACCGCCACACCCCGAGTTGCTTATATGTCTAATATCACCCAGATTCCTTAGCCATCTGATGTGACTTTTTCTTTCCTTTTTTTTCATGAGTGTTGATATCATTGAACAGGCACTACATCTTCTTGATTGTAATTCAACAGGGCTGCGGTTTTGTGCAGAATTTCTGGGCACTGTAGTTCACGCACTGCATAACGTTGATAATCATGTGTTACTCAGTTCGGGGTGTTTCAGTTTACATTTCAGTTTCATCAAGTAGGGCATCATTACTGCGTGCGGCTCTCGTCCGTACACACTACCACCACATCTGCTAAGTTTGAACCACACTAGATACGGCATGACCTTTGGCAAGTCTGCAGGTTATAAACGAATTAACAACAACTGTGAGACCAGTGAGATAAGAGGGTTTCGTGGCACGCTTCAGCGGAACCGTCCTGTCCAACGATTCTCCAACGCGCTGGTCCGACCTTGAACTACCTACCTACCATTTTGTTTGTGTGTTTGGTGTTGTTGTTGTTTTTGTTGTTTTGTTTGCTGTGTGCGTGATACAGCACGGTGTGAATATTGTTGGGCCATGGTCCCATGGTGTGTGCGTGGGCGCATGTGTTGGGGTGTGTGTGTGTTGGTGTGTGTGTGTGTGCATAGTGTTTTTATGTGTGTGTGTGTGTGTGTGTGTGTGTGGTGTGTGTGTGGTGTGGGTGTGTGGTGTGTGTGCACGTGTAGGTATGTTCAGTGTGTGGTTGGGGTGTGTGTGGGTGTGTGTAGTGTGTGTGTGTGTGTGTGTTTGTGCCGCGAAGTGCGTATGCATCTCTTTTGTTTGTGTGTTGTGTGTTGTGTTTGTGTGTGTAGTGTGTTTGCGTTGCGTGCCGTGCGTCGTGCGTGTCGTGTGTGTGTGTTTTGTGTGGTTGTGTGTGTGTTGTGTGTGGGTGTGTGTGTGTGTTGTGTGTGTTACTAATGACTGTAATGGTGGTATGTAATTTGTGGCTTTGTGTGACACACGTTCTGCATAATAGCTAGATGTTTAACTATATTGTGTAGCGTTTGTGCTATTGTAAGTGGGCGTGTTGCTGCATGTACGTGTGTGTGTGCCCTTTTGCGCTTGTGTATAAAAGTGTTTGTGGCGCGCGTGTTTCGGGTGTGTTTAGCTTGCCTCTTACCCAGTTCGGGGTGATTTTTCGTTAAACACGCGTCAGTGGTTTCCGAACATGTGTTGTGTGTGTGTGTGTTTTGGTGTTTGTTTGTGGGTTGTTTGTTGTGATGGTGTGTGTGTGTTTGTCTGTTGGCTGTCTGTCGGTGGTCCTAACGGTTTACAACTGCCCAGTTTCATACAACCTAGTGTCTACGATCTGCTCTAATTGGTGATTCTGATATTTGCTTTCATCACTAGTTTACGTATCATTCGTTTCTGTATTTGTTATGGTTTGTGCTATTTAATTTTTGCAGACAGAATTACGACACACATACAAGCGTAGGCTAGAACTGCCGCTGATCCCGTGCACATCTGAAGACGAGTAGCGTATTTTGCCCTGTTGGCCATTCCCTCCCACATCAGAACCAACCCCAAAGCGTGTTCGTGCGGTTCAATGCGTCAGACTGGGTGAGAACAGTTTCCCACACTGATTGCGAGCACGTCAGGGACGCTGGTGTCTGGCGATGGTGCCCGATTCAACGTCTTTCTGTCCAAATGTACTGTGCCAGGCGTTTTGTGGGAGTCACGTGGTTCATTTAAAACGTTTGGGCACTAATTGAAGTGGACGGCCAGTCATGGTCTACGTGTGTAGACCTGCAAGCATAAAAGATGTGCAGTTCCGTGCGTGTTTTCCAGTGTGGCCGTCACTTCCATTGACGAAATGTTTTTTTGACTTTCCAGAAAAAAAGTTTATTTGTATCAACACAACAATCCGATATCACATCAATATACATGACAATAGACGCGCCTTGATTTTATCCTTCAGTCATATTTGGAACTCTGGGTATTTTTTGTAGTACCCCATCCTTTTCCCCCCGACGCGCCACCGACATTATTGGCAACCTGAACTGAAATTACCAATGAATGTGCGGTGGGAATTAGCATTCGCCAGGCTTTGCATATGGTGACTACAGATATTTTTGTAATAAAATGCATTTTCATCCATAAGAGAACAACGCTCGTCTCAAGAACCTGTTGTACATAATGCTACCCACTTTTGAAACTACCAACCTCCGTGTTTTTTTTCTTCTTCATCGTATTTTTCGAATTGTTTTTCACAGGTGTAGAGACGACCTATTTCAACCAACCTTTTCTCTGTTGCTTTTTGACAGCGATGGACCACCAAAGGCTTACCCAATGGAATTTGTTCCACTGTTCTGTTTAGCACATTACTCCCTCAATTCCAGGACTATTTTGCCATGTACTCTAAAGGCAGAATGTTAAGATGGACGGGATGAGACGGCCCACGGTCCATTTCAGTGGGCTTGTCTAGCCAATGTTGTGGTGGCTTCGGTCGTAACATATATACCAGGGTTCATCATGACTAGATGACAAATCTTCAAACCTCATTCACGAGGAATCATGTCAGGGAAAACGATAAGCACAACTGCCTCTGTCCCCCGCACAAACGAACAGAAAAGATTGTCCTTCATATCTTATAAACATTCTTCATTTTTCGGTGAACTGCATTGGTTTGACCACCGATGGTCCGCCCAGCCGTTTCCTTTATAGTAAAATGCATTCATGGTCTGACCACACACGGTGATCTACACACTGAACCATTTCCAGACTTTCAATATTTAGCCCTCCCTACTAGGAAATTTAAAACGTTTTGTATATTTATTCATGAGTATAGAATTGTACGTGTTGTATAGTGACGTTTGATGGTTTTCTTTTGTGAAATCCAGATCGCAAGTATCGAGCTTACCTTCTCCTTGAATTGTTCTTGTGGAGGTCATCATCGAGTTTGCCTACGTTCAGAAACACTCGACAGATTTATCGATCACCTTGATGGTCATTTCACGCATCAGTTTTTATACTATGCCAGTGGTCATGTTTATACTGAAGCTACACAGCTTCTCTGTGTCAACTTGTTGTTTGAATCAGATTAATAGACACAACACAACAGTGGCCTAAGCTAAGAGCTGTTGCTGATGCCGTGTTTGTTCAGCTTTGTGATGAAGACACCATGACAGTGCATTTCACTCTCGTGTGTGACTTTCAAGAAGACGTAGGATTTCAGTGACGAGTCATTTTGTGACACACCCTGCAATGTTCTGGTTATTATGTGTTTCAACGGTCAGTGTGGTGTCGACAGTGTCAGCGCTGTGTAATGAATTACTCGTGATTGTTTGGAGACTCCGATGAGAACCAGTGGTTCAAAAAACACACTCACTTCATCCTCCCATGCCACTGAACAAGAACTATACATGTTAACTTAGATGGCTCGGGCTATTTTTTTTCCCACCTCAGCAGATAGGTCATGATTGAGGAGCGAGCCATGTCCCAGGGACAAGGTTCATTCCCGTTGGCACAGCAAGAGGCTGGCTGTGACTGTTCGCCCTGTCCTATCACTCGCCTGTAATGGATTGTTCTTACTGTGTTTATGGATGGGAAAGACGAACAAGACTGTGAGAGGAGGACCTGCCTGGATTCTAATCAGCTGCCGGAACGTGTAGTAACGTTCCAAAGTCGTGTGGCACGGTGCTGCACGTGTGAGCACGGTTGGTATGGCTGGGGGCAGTCATAGTTGTTCCTACCGCGGTTGTATGATGATGAACTGTGTTGTGACGCGTGGTTGTCCTGGAAGGCTTTGTCTGGTGTGTCAAGGTCATTATTTTCCTGTTGACGCACATATGTTTTTCTGTCTGGGATTTTTTTCCCTGAACTTCGTTACTTTAGCACCGGCAACAGGAAACAGGAATGTCATTAACAGATTTCGATTAATGCAATTTTAGTTTTATTGTTTCTTCTCTCTAACGGCGCCTGTTAAAGATCCACACCATTTAAGATTACCAAGCAGTTTTGCGCACCAGTCCAGTTACCGTGTTATGTTATGTACGTTGACTCTTTTCCATACAAACCACATAATGTGACCCTTATATGTGGCCTCATGGTTTTTGCAGTTTTTCACGCGTTTGGTAATAATAACACTTTGATCTTAGCAGATAATCTGTTCAGTAAACATTACAAGGAACGGGAGGGATAGATAGAAAAGCAAGTCAATTTACTGCGACTTTCTAAGACGGAGTCCTTAGGTTTATCGAAGACACCCATCCCCTAATCTAGTCAACACCTTCCTTTTCAATATAGCTTTCACCAGTGGAACGCCGCAATTTCTATCTTTCTGCGTGCGAACCATTGATGTCAGTGCGCCATTAAGGAAGCTTTAGAGAATGCACCACGATAATCAAGTTGATATTTCGATGGAATACGGGTTCTGTTGATGACTGTTCCGTTGGGTGTGGGATACCGTTGTCAAAAGCATGCCAAAGTGCATATAAACTGATTATGTCATCAGACTACAGATTTTGTGTGGAGAATTGTTCTTCAACAATAACACGAAGAAATGAAGATGACGTAGCAATCACACATCCTTAAGCACATTCAACGATGCTTCAGTTGCTGAATTACATAAGTGAGTTTTCTTTTGGTTGGATCTGGGTCTGTCTGCCATTGTAGGGAACTTCGGCTATGCGTGTGGTCGCTTCTTTGCAGTTCTAAAATATGTGTAGAAGAGAAGAACAGTTGTCGGGTGGGCAATTGGGCGTTCTGCAGTATCTTGCTTACATATGTATGGAATGATGCCATTGTCGCGATGACAGGTCGTAGTTTTCTGACGTTAACATTTGAATGGAAAATACATTTCAAGGAGTGAAAAAGAAGGGGATTGATAGCATCGTCTGCAAAATAAGTGATTTTCTCTTTTCGTTGTTCTAAACGATGATGTTGTCTGTTCCATTATTGCATCATTACTTTGAATCAATTTTCATTTTCTGTCCTTTTCAGGTGTGTGAATCGGCAGAGGGACCAATAACAGAAAGGATAAGGATCACGGCCAGTCTATCTATATTCTATCGTAGCATGGTGTTAAGGAATGATGCTGTCAATGGTTTGCCGCATTGTTGCTGCAGGCTTGTCCCAGTCTGGTGTGGCTTCTGCCAATCATCAAGCTCTAGGTCTCTGTCTCGTGCTGGCTCTAGTTTACTACGGGGTGACAATGACGTGAAGGCATTCAAGTGGTTTACAAAGACTTGTCTGGCGTACATGGCAATGCATCCCTGGGCTTGATTTAGATGAGTACTCTTGTTAGTCAGGTCACAAACGACTACCAAAAGTATAAGACCGCAGAACTGGGGACCACACTAAAGGGCCGGTCTAATTTCTCAGTCCAGCGTTCTTGTATCGACAGAAGTGATTGCTGTTACAAATGTATTCCGTTGTGTGGACATTGAGTCTCTGGTGGTGATTAGAATGCACTTCGGTTGGCGTCACTGTTTAGAGACAAATATCGTGAAGCTTGATGGCTTGTGTGTCGTGCTACCTTTAAGCTCTGCAATGCATACCTTTTGCTTGCACACACCAGCCGTCGCGGCTGTGATCGCAAGCCAGAGCACAGGAGCAAGGTCCAAGAAACGAGAGTATTAACAGTATTTAAAAAGGTCAACACACGAATTGCCTGCCAAGTTCAAAGCAATAAAACATAGCATAAACAATAAAGAAGGCGCTATGCGTTAACACAAAACAACTCCGAGTACACAACAGTCATTACCTGGCTTCTACTATAGGTTGTAGTCCAGGAAATAAAATCTCGAACTCTAGAGGTACGTAGCACACGATTCAATGAAAAGATGTAAAGAAAAGAAAAATGTAGGATCTGAAATTCCATCCCATTGACTAGAAATTATCAGAAAACTATTTATTACCTAGCAGGGCCAGTGTAAAAGCTTGCACAGTAACGATTTCTTTTAAATCCGTCAATCGCCTACACCAGTCACAAATATATAAAACGCGCAAAAAGAAACCTATGTGTGAAATCTCAAATTCATCCACCCTGTAACGCTAGCACAACAGGAACAAGGACCCACAGATGCAACAAAGGAAACAAAAAACACTACGCTATTCGCCGGATATTATACACGTTTTAAACGATCATTACATCCAAACCCAAAATGTTACACCTAATTGCGTCAGTTACCTAGCATACACGTTAATGAAACTAGAGGACTTTAAACCAAAATCGAAACCCTACAGTAGGAAGGTATAGTAGATAACAAGCTGGTCATACGAAAAAAGTGATAGTTGGTTTAAACGCAGGCCCAGTTAGATGTACGCACTGTGGAAATGGACACCGGATGAAACAGATGTGAGGTCGCGTTGATCCTGGTTCCAATAGGCGCAGTACCACTGAGCCAAGATTAGGACCAACACTTGGGCCTGGGCACTGTCTTGGGCTGGGATCTAGCAGCACTATCCAGAGAAGAGAAGAGAGAGAGGAGAGAAGAGATAGAAGAGGAGAGGCTACGATCCTGAGAAGGAAGTACGGAGAGAGAGAGAGAGTCTGAGAGAGAGAGAGAAGGAGGATGAGAGACAGAAGACTGATAGCAGAAAACGAGACGAGAGCCTGGGTACAGACAGAGAGACAGAAAGAAGAAAGAAAGAAGAAAGAAAGAATAAATCATAAAACGTTAAGACAGCATTGGCAAAGTAAAAAGTAAAAATAGTGATCATTGTAGGACGAAGTACTTGTTGTTCACCCTTGGTGCTTTCACCATGTTGATGGTCATCGAACAACTAACATCACTGCAGCCTCTTCAAAGGAACGCGCGTTTGCAATTTTTGGCTATTCCATCCTCTTAAAATGGAGAGTGAACCGGGAGAAAGAAAAAACGAAACCATCCTTCTCTGTCTCTCCTAAAAATTCCTAGTCACTGTGTGAGAGCTGTGCTTGCAAGATCCTTTTTCTGTGTATTTTTTCAACAGATTCTTCCTTCCTCGGAAATCTTTATGGATTCAGGTACGCGCGTTAAGTCAAGAGTGCGGAATAAAGGATGTAAGGGGAAATTTAGTGTGGGATAAAAAAGTCCGCTAAAAGGAAAAGCGTGCGCTTTAGTTAACACACGACCCGGCGGCGCATATCTTCTAAAATGTCTGGACAACCTGCAGTCTTTGCACACTTTGATCGGAACTCCAGAGACTCGAAAGGGATTGCCGTTCAGCGGACAAACGAGTTGTGCTCTGGGTTCCCCGCCGTGTTGACAGGGTCTCAAGACCTGGAGAGAAATCCCAAATAGAGATAAAAAAGGTGCTGTGGGGTTCTGATCTGGTCTGGGGATTATTTGGCAGTATTGCACCGGATGATGTGCCGCCGCTAGGTCCCAGTACCATATGGGCCCAATTCCACTAGAGCAGATATGGGATAGTACCTTGTTCTTTGTTTCATAAACCGTTCTGGTTCCCGAGCTACTAGTTATCCCAGCTCTTGTGTTCAGCGGCCTATTTCCCCAAGCTTATGATCCAAAGGGGTTCTATATTCCCCTGGGGTATTGGGGTTCCCTGGCTCCACGTGACCCCAGATTTCTGCATTTCATCTGTCTGTCCTGCTGCTGACTGGGTTGAAAACCTTGTTAAGGAACCAAAAATCTGCAAACCACACACTTGACCCATAAAACGTCTCCCCTTCCCTATCTCCCCCTCCCCAACACCGTATTCCACACCAATCATCCAAGCATGAACTCTCATCGTTTGGTTTATCCAAAAAAAAAGAAGAAGAAGATGCCACAGATGGCAACTGCATTTAGTCAGACAAAATTCTGTTTGTGTCACATGAATCAAATTAATATAGTGGCAGTTGTGGCACATCAAGAGAAAAAAGGGTAGAAAGCAAGTTAAGGAAACAATCGCTCTCTAAAAAAATAATGAAAGTTATTGCTTTCGACAGATTGAAATGAATTCAAACAGATGGAATGGAAACTGTGTGTGTGTGTGTGGGTGTGTGTGTGTGGTGTGTGGTGTGTGTGTGTTGTTGTGTGTTGTGCTTGCGTGTGTGTGTGTGTACGTGGTGCGCGCGTGCCGCGTTGCGTGCGTGTGTGTGTGTTGCTCGGTTGTGCGCGCGCGCGCGCGCGATGTGTGTTAAGTGTGTTTGTCTGTGACTGGTGTTCTCGGTGTGTGTGTGAGGGTGTGTGTGAAGAAAGACCCCGGTAGTCTGTGGAAGGTACATGTTTAAAAGATCTAAAGTTCCCACCTGAAAAAAAAAAGTTACATACTTCATGGGTATGACTGAGGTTTGAGAGAAATAACGTGTATCGGAAGAGATTCGAACAAACTGAGAGAGAGAGGAATATTGAGATTTATGAGAGTTTGATGATTAGGTTGAAGTGAATTGTTGAGGAATGAGAAACGGAGAGACCTTAGTTTCAGTCATTGACATGCGCTACGAATGTACCATTAAAAAAGAATAAAATGTTGATGAGTCACAAATTATACAGTTAAAAAGGTGAAAAAATGTATTGCATATAGATTCACTCACAAAAGTGTATTTCACTCTCTAAAATAGAATGAATGTTTGACTCACAGAAATAAAGTGTATTGGAAGAATTGATCGGAATTCGAAAAAGAAATGATTGATTGTTGGTGCATTTATGATCATGAATTGATTGTTAAATTGTTGAAGTGTGAATTGGAAATATTTAGATTAAACACACGCGATTGCGCGATGATGTTGCGCTCACCACAAATGTTGACACCACACAGATGACATGTGTGACAACACACACATGGATGTGATGTGTGACACACAACACACACAGTGGGTTTGAAATACTTATCATACTCACAAACAACACACAGATTACACACCACACAACACCGCTCACACACACACACACACACACTACACACACAAACACACCACAAACACACACACACACACACAGTACTCACACACACACACACACACACACACACACACACGCACACACACACACAACACACACGCACACACACACAAACACTGCACACAACACAACACACACACACAACACACACACACACACACACACAACACTCATCACACACACGCACACCACGAACACAAACGCGCGACGCGCGCGCCGCGCACCACCCACCACACACACGCATCACACACGCACAGAGAGAGAGAGAAACACGAGATGAGAGAGAGAGCGAGGGAGCGAGCGAGAGGACGCAGAAACGCAGGAGTGGGCGCAGGAGAGAGAGACGAGAGAGAGAGAGGGAGAGAGAGAGAGGAGAGATGAGACGCGAGAGAGAGCGGCAGGATGAACAAAAGAGAGGAACGGAAACACCGAAGCTGGAGAACAAAGAGAAGTAGAGTGAGACACATAAAACACAGGGGAAACGCGGACTCGAGAAGAATCAGGCAGTCGGGGGATCATAGAGCGAGAGGGTATCACAGACCGACGATAAACAGAGAAACACCAACGAGAATCGAGAGGGCGGAACTCAGACTCAGGGGGGGACATGTGAGCCAGGACAGAGAAGGGATGACCCCTGGGGGATTAAATAGTGTTGGGGACCGAGACTGAATCAAACATTGGTAAGAGTGATTCCACTTACGTCTCCAAAACGTTCGCGTCCCAACCTGTGGTCCTAATTGGAGGATGGGGACATAATATGTAAGGGAAGGCTCAGTACAAAGCACAGCCTATTTCCATTTGGAGTCCTTTTTTTGTTTTTTTTTAGGGAGGGATCGAGACGGAGTGAGTATAGGAGTTCCAACAAGGGCCCAGTACACCATTTTGAAGCAACGGAGACGGAGAGACGGGCAGACAAAAGATAGGACAGCGACGGAGCAGAGAGAGGGCCGACAGACTGACAAACAAACTGAGGAGAGAGAGAGAGAGGAGGGAGAGAGAGGGAGAAGCGAGAGAGAGAGAGGACGGAGGGAGTGAAGGGAGGGCGGAGGGAGGATAGGAAGAGAAGAAGGAAAACCAAAGAGTAGATCCTACCATAGGATTTACCAAACGAGGAGCGGAGGTCAGAGGTGTCTGTAGAAAGAAGAGCAAAGGAGAGGACCTGGGAGAGTCATCAGAAAGTGTAGTGTTAGTCTAGTCTAATGTGAAAGAAGATCGGTGATGCTTCTGAATGCGAGAGAGCTAGTTATGCAAAAGAGGTATTGATAGAGGAGAAGAGGGACAGGCGAAGTTTTTTTGAAGGGACTAGAATCAGGAGAGACCGAGTAGAGGAGCTAATAGAATTATGAAAATGAGAAGTGAATTTGTAGAGATTCGCAGAGAGAGAAGGGGATTGAGACCAGATGTGAGTTATGAGCCAGACAGGCCCAGAGAAGAGAGGTTTCCTGGATCAGAGCTATGGTGCAGCTGAACAAAGGCCCGTTAGGCTATATCGTTTTGGAACACGTATTATGGTGAGAATTAAAAACGGGGAACATGGGAACAAGAATCAAAGTCGGGGGTTTTAGCACAGGGTGGACACACCTCATACACGAACCCAAAACGAAAATGATTCAAGATAACTTCAACTGTGTCAGGACAATACGAACAAAATTATTATTTTCTCGTCACTGGACATTTAACGGGTACAAGAATAACATGTGGAAGGTAAAGTGTATACGTTTCAAAACGTCGCGTTTTCAAACCTGGTTGCCGTGACTTTTAATTGCTTGACATAAATCTTATTGTAACGAACTTCACTCAAAGCTATCCATTGACCCCTATAGATGGTTATCTTAGCAACAAGGCAGTACCATTTTGAAGTTCCTGCGACGGCCGGGCAAAAATTGAGACAGACGCACACGGACGGTCAAATTGTTTTGTAAAAACTGTGTGATGTGATGTGTGTGTGTGTGTGTGTATGTGATGTGTGTATGTGTAGTGTGTCGTAGTGTGGCGTGTGGCTTGCTGTGTTGTCGTTAAAGACTAAGTTGCAGGTTCAATGCTTTACTTTACCAAATGCCACGGACTCGCTTTCGATTGAATTTCCTTCGGTTGAGATCTTCACGATAAGATGGTGTATCGAGTGGCAAAGATTGGGGGATGCGCTTCATGTTTAGAACTGTTGCATTCCAGATATTGAGAGAGCATGCCGTGGGATTTTTGAAAATAAAAACGTACCTGTCTGCACTGTAAATGTGGTGCATTTGATTCACCCGGCGCAATCAATTGAGACGACAATTTGTTTTCACAAACAGTAAGTATGTCAGAACGGATAGCTGCGTCATTAGTCGGTTTTTCACGTAGAGTGACACTGCCGATGCCACCAAAAGTCCCTTGCAAACAAGTATCCTCATAGAAAATGTTCGCATCGAAAAATTGAGTCAGGGACAATACGAATGTTGTCATTTTCTCAAACAGGCATTTTACTTCAAGATCATCTTGGTGATCAAATACCAATCACACTATCCACTGTGCCTGTGTGTAAACGAGGGCAGACAGTCAGGGACCGCGTCGCTCAGAACAACGATGGTAGGTGTCTGGACAGGAAATTCTCTTGAGCCAAAATTGGAGCCACATGGAGTCACGCAAGTTGTATGTAGGTGATGCAGAATGTTTGAAGTGATGTGGAACACGACTATGTGTGTGTGTGGTGCAGGTGTGCAGGGTTGTGTAGAAAATAGTGATAATGTCCTGTAGGGATCACTTGAACCCCACCACAGCCTTTCGTTTTCCCTTCAGATTCAGCCCTAGCAGTTTGGTATAACAGTGTACTATCATAATTGCAGCTGTACGACAGGTATCGCACTTACCTTTAAAACACAAAAATGCGGTAACACACGTGTGGGCATTGATTAGCAGAATTGAAGGACATTTATTGCACTTCAGTCTTCTCATTGTCTTGGTATTAGAGCAGTGGCTCAGGCCGACAGGAAAGTATAGTAATATCCTGATGCCGCGCATCGAAAATCTCGGATGTGTCATTTTTCTCACACCCTTCTTCATCTTAGGTTGATCAATACAATCACAAGTGACTGTGCTGTGTAGACGGGCAGACTTTGATTGATTATAATTAGCGCGCGATCGTAGGTTCCAAGAGAGAAGTTTTTGAGTCGATCGAACTTGTCCCCAGCCTCGATGACAATAAGTGGCAAGTGGCATATTGATTTGCTCCAAAGTTATGAACAATTAAAAGGGAAGCAGAGTAAAAAGGAGAAATCGTTCATCAGCCTTTATTATTTTTAAATCAACTTCATCTCAGCTGTCGACAGGTATTTCGTTTCTGTATAATGTCATTTCATGTGTTGCAAGCACGGTGGATGAGTGTAGGAAACATTAATATATGGATGATTCTCACCTTAAGGTTCTCGGCCAGGAAGATACTAACTCCTTTGAAGCTAGACAGGCTGGTTACCTATCAAGTTTTGACTCGTTCATTGATTTGATATAATTTTCTGGGCAAAGCAAGTTGTGTTCGACTTATTCAGTTTTCTTTGAAATCAAGCCAATTTATCACCCAAGTCTACATAATCTGTGTAAGTAACAGAATAGTTTTCGATTTTTTTGTAAATCAACTTCATTCAGCCGCCCCTGTCGTTTCTGTTATTGCATTTCAAAGCAAGTTTTTTTACACGTTATATGGATGATTCCCATTTAAGTTCTGCGCGAGATAACTTGTGGCTAGACTTGGGGTACTTTTTGTTATGTTACAAAATGGATTTTTATTCTCTCAGAAGTGCCAGCAGTTTGTTTTCTTCGTCGGTCAACATTCACTGTGTGGCTAATTGTGAATTCACGAATTGTAGCTATACAATCCCACTTGTAGTCACATTTTGGAAGTATTATGTTTTTGCAACTGTTACGCTTTATCAAAGTCACGGTGCTTTGGTAGTGTTACAAAGGTTTCTATTCAATTCTTAGATCAACAAATCTGTGTGGTGGTTGCGTGGCACGAATGAGAGCTCAAACCCCTTTATATTTTCTTTGTAAAGGAGATCTTACGTTTAATCCAGGGTGGATCATAGTCAGTTTCAGACTATTCCAAAACCTGTGAATGGGTCAAGTGTTTTCTGTACTTTATATAAAGCAGTTCTGCTTTAGGATCGTGTTAATCAGATTCATCTTCCAACTATGAACTGCAATCTGTTTGTGTACTTGTAAAGGTATCTGCTTTTCAATCTGAAATTAACCTTTGATAGGAATATTCTCTTCAAATGCCAGTTGGAATTTGTCTCTCTGGATCTCTGGCTGGAGTGATAACAGTTTTCTCTGCGGGTATTGCAAATAAAAGTCTTTAGTGTCTTCTACGTTTAGCTTTTAGCACTACTTTTATAATCTGACTTTACGGTGTGTCTTTTCAATATATTTTTCCAGAGCTCTTCAGTTGTTGTGTATGTGTTTTTTCCACATGTCTTTAAACTACATTGCTTTATTTCATATACAAACGAGGATGCTAGTAGCTGGCATAACCTGATAAAAAACTTGCTCACGGTAAGAGTCTTTTTAGTACACATTTTATCTTATTCCTAAAATACTGGTTCACTCAAAAGTAAGTAGATCACCAGCGCGCAGAACGCTTAGATTATTTTTGGTCTCAATTCTTTAATAAAGTTGGTAAATATAAAATCTTCCTTTTCTTTTTCTCTTGAATAGTTTCATCAAAGTGCTGTCACTTTGAAAATTTTGTTCCTGATTTTTTTATTTTGTCAACCAATATAAAGGGAAGAGATTTTGTTCACATAATTGTTAGCCACATCCCTGTTTTGTACATATGTAATTTTAGTCCTAAAAATATGTTGCAAAATTTAAATGTTGCAAATATTAAGAGTATTCATGGAATCTAACATCCTGTTTATTTTGTACTAAAAATAATATGGAGTCAAACTGCCATTCAAACCACAACTATGTACAAATGGAATTCTCTTTAAAAAGCCTTTGGGTAGTCCAAGACAATTGAAGAATAATGGTATACTGTTCATTGTGTCATCAGTTTAACACTGCCACCAGTGGCGAAAGTGGTTAGTGGGTGGCACGGAAGGAACTCCCGGATGGGAATGGAAGTAGGGGAGTGAGATCGCGCGATGAACAATCCATATGTCATGTTAGTCATCTTGGGGGTAAGCCACCTGCTCGTCCTGGGGACTCTTTTTTCTGCCTCGTACGGCCTCTGTCCTACTTAGATCAAAAGAAAGCAAGTTGCACCTCGTTTTTTGCAATGGGCTGCGTATAGTTGAGGAAGTATAAAGGACTGGGAACACCCAGCCGAGAATTTATTCGGCACTTTAATATGAATGGGCATTAATGCGTTTTGGACACTTTGTGTTAATGACATATTTGCTTACAGGGTGTGGGTATCGCAGAAAGTTAAGTTTTGGTCTCTACAAAGGAGTTTTCACACCCACCTTACCAACACCACCGGCAGGTGTTTGTATTTACTCCGGGCACACCTGCACGTTGAAACCGCTGGGACACACACTATAACCATGAAAAAGTAAGCGAGTAGACGTACAGCACACAGACCACTAGTGTCATGCAACAACAATGTGTTCGATTCTCAGTGACGGGACCGGCAATGGAACACATCACAAACACGAAACCACTCACATACACAGGCGCATCATCCATTTCACGAGTCCATTCCTCATAGCCGATTCAGCAAATCAAAAACACCCAAGCAACTTACGCAACACAAAAAGAAAACCCCCTCAAACACAACTTCTGCGACGGACATTCACATGCCACCTTCTGAACTGCCCTTACATCGGCAGTGACCTCACTTTCGCATGTCCTCCCACGTCTATGGCATTGGATTTGATTCACGTCGGGGAAATCAGACGGTAATCGGTCAACACAAAGGGTTTCATGGGGGCGTCGATCTGGAACAGACAGGGTGTCGCCCCCCTACAAGCAGGGAGAAAGCCAGCTCACGCCCGGCATCCGGGCACTTAAAACACAATTATCACGCTCGTACCGCAGTCAAGGACTTAAGTACGTATTGTCATGCAGTATAATGTTGGATGCATAAGACAAGCGCAACCACTGACAAACAACCAACCGGAAGGGACCATCGGCACCTCACAACGCAGTCGGCACCATCGTGACAGCCCTCCCAGTAGGGTTAGCCGGCTTGAGCTGGACTCACTTGACCATTGACTAGCTCCCCTGCACGGTGCCAGAGCGCCGGGATGGTGAGTCCAGGCCGAAGACAGTGTGGCACTAACGGAGAGGACGGTCAACGAATGAGCCGGTGCAAAGCACAAGTGGAGCATCACATAGTTCACTAAAGGTGCGACCAAAGAAACGAGGACACACACAAAGCAACCAAGCAACAAAAAAAACAAACAATGAAAACGAACGAAACGTACAGACAACGGACAGCAAACGCACACAGACAAAAACACAATCCAGATTTCCCAACACTCTTTTCTTACACACACAAGTAAACATTAATTCAATAATCAAAAAGTTCCCGGAAAACAACTGTCAAGTCCAAGAGTTTCAGTCCGTCATTTTTTGCATATGTCTTACTTGCAATATTGCGTTGATTTGATTAATGTAAGTTGATTTATTAGTAACACCCTTTAGTATCGTTTCACTGTAGGTCTTGGTCACACGATAAGTTTCTTGCAATATCGATTTACATTCAGGTTCTGTTCATAATTTGTTCACGGTTTAAGGCCTCCAGTTCCGACTTAATAATCTATGTGAATGTTGTTCAGCACCTTACGTCTTGTAGTATGTGTGTGGTTCTGTTTGTCCTTTGTTCGGAAAAACAAAACTTGGAGGATCCCCTCACTCCACCCCACCCAACCCCCAACCCCCCCCACCCCCACCGCGTCCCCCCCCCCGGCTCCCCCCCTCCTCCCCCCCCCGCCGTCCTTCCTACATAACACTGCCCCCCCCCCCCCCCCCCCCGCCCGCCCCCCGCCGCTCAACCCTCCACCCCCCCTCCCCCCCCACCCCCCCCGCCCCCCCCCCCCCCCCCCCCCCCCCCCCCCCCCGGCTGCTCCCCCTTTCACAACAATCCGCTGCCTCGCCACAACTCGAGCCGCTACATCTTCCGGCGTCATGCGCACCGACCCACCACCAACCACCCACACCCCCCCCCCCCCCCCCCCCCCCCCACCCCCCCCCCCCCCCCCCCCCCCCCCCCCCCCCCCCCCCCCCCCCCCCCCCCCCCCCCACCCCCCCCCACCCCCCCCCCACCCCCCCACCCACACCCACACTCCCACGCACCGCCCCCGCCCGCCGCCCACCCCTGCCTGCCCAGACCCCCACATATCCTTCCCCGTTGCCCACTCATGCCGACCCCAGCCCTCTGCTCTGCCCACGCCCCCCCCCCACCCCCACCGCCCCCCCCCCCCCCGCCCACTCCCCCCCCCCCACCCCCCACCACGACCCCCCCCTTCCCCCTCCCCACCCCTCCCCCCTGGCACTCCCTCATCCCTCCCCCTCGCCCCCCTCTCCATCCCTCCTCCCTACCTCCCCCTCTCCCCCCCCACCCCCCCCCTTCACCCACACCCCTCCCCCAACCCCTCTCTCTGACCCCCACGTACCCGTACGCTATCCATCACCACCACCCAACACCACTCCCCCAGCGCCGTCCAGTTACACCCCCGACACCACCCTCTACCACACACTCATACCACCCCACCCGCACCGCCCCCCCACCCCACCCCGCCGCCCGTTTTTCCCTCCCCCCGACTGTCCCCCCCCCTCCCCCCCCTCCCCCCCACCCCTCCCGATCCCCCCCGCCCCCCCCCCCCCCCTCCCCCCCCCCCTGCCCCTCACCCCCCCCTCCCCCCGCACCGCCCTCCGCGCGGTGACACCCACACCCGTCACTCACGCACCCCCCGTACCCTCCCCCGCCCCCACCCACCCACCAACCCCCACCCCCACCACCCCACCCCCCCCCCGCCCCGCCCGCCCTTCTGCACACCCACCCGCCGCCCCCCACCAGTCTCCCCTTCTTCACCCCACACAACCGCACCGACCCCCACACCCGCCCCGCCCCCCCCACCCCCCCCCAGCTCACCACCCCCCACCCCGTCCATGCCACCACCACCACACACTCACTACCTGCTACCCCCACCCTCCCGCCCCCCGCAAACCAGACCAACCACACCCCCCCACACACCCACCCCCCACCCACCCACACACCACACACCACCCACACAACCCCACCACACACCCAACCCACACACAACACCACCCACCACACCCCACCCACCCCACCCCCCACACCAACACACCCACAACCCCCTGCACCCAACAGCTACACTACCGACTCCACCCTCGTGCTCGTTATACGACCATACCACCAGCCACCAGACACACCAGCACCAGATTCAGCACCAAGAACCAGGTGAACCTAACAAATTACACACGCCAACCCCCAAAACGAGAAAGACCACCAACCCCAAAAGACAGGGAGCCGCCACGGGGGACCAGCGCGCACTGCACACTACATGCTAGCAGCGGGCCCACCGGAACGGGCGCCCGCCCCCCACGAGAGCGCGCGGGACAGCAGATTATCCACGGATCCATCCCCACCCGAGGACTCCCGGACTGTTCATTCCCCCCCCCCGGGCCCCTCCGCGGACGCCGGCGGGACACGGCAACTCGGCCGCCGCGGGACAGGAATGTCCCCACGGCCCCCGCGCGACGGCATCCCGGCGAAGCGCATACACCCCCCAAATCTCACTTCGCCCCCTCCCCCTCCCCCTCCTCGGCACACGGACTACGGGGACCACCGGACAGGCACTTCTACCCGACACGTGACCGAACAGTCCCCGCCCCCCCCTTTCCAGGATGTCGCGGGACAGGCAACAGGCCCAGGGCACGGGGCCCGACCGCCCCGGACACAGCCGATCGGGGGGACACGGCACCTCAGGCACTGCCTCACTCACTTCATATTCCCCACATCAACTTATATTCATTCTCTTCGCCGGACCGCCGCCGGGGGGGGGACCCCCCCCGAGCACGCGCACCAGCAGGCAAGGGCATTCCCCGGCGCCGCGCGAGGGCCACCGGGGAAAGGCGACATACACGGGGACCGGCGGCCCCCCCCCCCAGGGCTCCCGTGTGCGTACAAGATTACAGAGCGCAATCTTTTGCATAATTAATAGGGGACGAAGGAGAGAGGGAGGAGGGACAAAGGCGATGGCGAACTCAGGATTTGACACATCAATTTACAATTAGAAACAGTCCTGAGTCATTTACCTAGGCCCCGGAACAACATACGGGGGTTTTACAAAAGGAGGAAGGGGACCTCTCGTAGGATATTTGTCACGCAGAGATGGGGGAGCTAGCGATAGGTAATGCCCTTGGGGAACAGGGAGAGGCGATTATAGGGATTAGTACAGACTTTCAGAGATTATTTTGTTGTGGAAGGGCTGCCACGCGCTCGTCCAGAGGTCGGGACTGGTGGTAGCACTGGCGGTACGGGAGGAGCTAGGCGTGGTGGGTGTCGTGCGGGCAAAGTTTCGTTGGGAGGCACAAGGAAGAATTCGTGATAATCAAGTGGAAATATAAAGTAAGTTGCAAGGACAAATAAAGAGAAAGGAACAGATGTCATGTAATGGGAACTGAAAATTAAACGCGAAGCTAGCATCGGACAAAAAAGAGAAAGGGGAGGAGAAAGAAAGAGGGGGCCAGGGCGGGGGACCAGGAGGGGGGGGGGAAAGGAGAGGGTGGTAGGGAGTAGGGCTTGGAGGGCTTGATGTTTATGATGCGAGGACACATGCGTATTTCGTTTTCCGAACTATGAGGTGGAATTATGCCCAGGAGGGTTTGTGTGTTAGAAGGCGTGGGGTTGCACAATGATAAGGAGTCAGGCAGGGGATACAGGAGCGAGTGGCAGTTGATTGTTTGTGTGTACTTAGGAAGTTTCACGTCAGACTGTGCCCACGGGGCGCGTCATCCTTTGGGATGACTGACAGGCTGGCAGAGCACGCAATGGGGTCTGGTGGTACAGGATGGACACAGTGGACAGGATTTGATAGATTGATTGTGAGGTGTTGAGGAGGAGGTATTGAGGAATTTCTCTCCTTTCTCTAAGAACATTTTATCCGAGCGGACTTAGCTGGTTACAATTTGAAGTTGGTTCCAGATTTTGTTAGCTTTTTAAAGAAGATTGGGATTTAATCCTATGCGGTTTTGTGTATTTGGTTCGACTGAGCAGGTTTTCTGTAATAGTGTTGAAGTGTATGTGAAATTGTCAGTGATGTTTTCTCTATTATTAGTATATTTTTTTTTATTATTATTCTTAAGGATTTGTTAGGGAGGAAGGAAATAAGACAAGGGAGGTGGTGGAGATCCAAGATGAATGTTGTTACAAACTTAATAAATATTCGAAATTTGATCACTTGGAGGACGAGTCGAGGCGCGGATTTGTCGTAGACCAGCAGGTCTACATTTTGACCAAGGATAAGTGTTAATTGATTTTCCTGCGGGGGGGAAACAGAGCTAGATAAAGGACTCATCTCTTCTTATTCATTAGTTTGCATAGTTTTATAAAAAAGATTAATTCAATTTTGGTAGTCAGCTATTATTGATATTTTTGGCTGTGGTTTTTATTAAATATTTAGTGCTTTAGTATATATAATTTTATAATCCCTCCTATGTAGTACTTGGCAGAACTCCGAAGCAAGATGACGCTG
>JADBJO010013010.1:52500-54596 GCA_016801955.1 Conus betulinus | reverse complement strand
GAGCGAGATAGAGAATTGATCGAATCTTTCAGGTCCTCTCAACCCCCTATTCAAACGTTGCCATGGTAATATGTCGTTAGGTCCTCAGAAATTCCGCCGCCACGACAACAAGTCGACAATGCCTGAATAGAAGCTTTAGGACGCAGAGAGAGGGAGCATTGTCCGTACACTGAAAAGGGATAAAGGGGATCTGTGAGAAAGTAGAGGAAACGGTGGGGGGGAGGGGGGGGGGGGGGGGGGGGGGAGGGGAGGGGCGGGGGCGAAAGTGGGGAGGGATGGGGATTAGGAAGAAAAGGACTGGCGGAAAAAAAAATCGTCACTTAATTAAACTTTACATTTCGATAAATGGCAGAGCTATGTGAAGCCCACACAGAAAGTATATTATACAGACATGCACGCACGTATTTGCTCACTTACACAGACAGACAGACAGACAGACACACCACACACACAACACACACACACACACACACACCCCACACACACCAACACCACGCAACGACGCACGCACGCACGCACGCACACAACACACACACACCACACACACACACACTCACACATACACCACACACACACACACACAATACACACCACACACACCAAACACACACACACACACACACTAAAACACTAAAACACTAACAACTTACTTAACTGCTTTGACATACTGTTAACCATAGTTTCGACAGATGAGCGATCGAGCAGACATGGTGTGTGTGTGTGTGTGTGTGTGTGTGTGTGTGTGTGTGTGTGGCCGTGCGTGCGTGCGTGCGTGCGTGCGTGCGTGCGTGCGTGCGTGCGTGTGTGTGTGTGTGTTGTGTGTGTGTGTGTGTGTGTGTGTGTGTGTGTGTGTGTGTGTGTCTGTCTGTGTGTGGCTGTGTTTGTGTGTCTATGTGTGTGCGTGCGCGCGCGTGCGTGCGTGCGTGTGTGCAACGTGTGTAGGTGCGTGCGTGCGTGCGTGCGTGCGTGCGTGCGTGTGTGTGTGTGTGTGTGTGTGTGTGTGTGTGTGTGTGTGTGTGTGTGGTGTGTGTGTGTGTGCGTGCGTGCGCGCGCTTGCGTGCGTACATGCGCGCGCGCGTGTGCCGCATGACTGTGTTAATCTTTTTCAATGTGCATAGAAATATTGCCGAAGAAAAAAAGAAAAGATGGGCGGGGGACACACACACACACACACACACACACACACACACACACACACACACACACACACACCACACCACACACACACACACACACACACACACACACACCACACACACACACACACACACACCACACACACACACACACACACACAAGAAAATAAAAAAAAAGAAAAGCACCAGTAATACTACGGCGTCTAATTACTCAGCACTGGACTGTTATTGATCACACATAAATCGACGCAGGTTTGTTTGTTTGTTTGTTTGTTTGTTTGTTTTTTTTGATATAGTCTGTTGCCTTCGTTCAACCTGTTCCTCTATTCATGATCGACCTGTAGTCACGTAAGTAGGTTTACTAAGGCGGCTGACAACAGTTTTGTACCTGCGGTGAAAGATGGTGTTCACGTTGAGCATGGTCCTTATCAACAGCTGTGGTGAGGGGATACAAGACGGTGCAATGTGTGTCAGTGATGGTGCTGGTGCTGTCCTTGTGTGTGTGTGTGTGTGTGTGTGTGTGTGTGTTGTGTGTGTGTGTGTGTGTGTGTGTGTCTGTGTGTGTGTGTGCGTGTGTGTGCGTGCGTGCGTGTGTGTGTGTGTGTGTGTATGTGTGTGTGTGTATGCGTGCGTGCGTGCGTGTGTGTGTGTGTGTGTGTGTGTGTGTGTGTGTGCGTGCGTGCGTGCGTGCGTGCGTGCGTGCGTGCGTGCGTGTGTGTGTGTGTGTGTGTGTGGTGTGTGTGAATCTCTCTCCGTCTGTCTGTCTGTCTGTCTGTCTGTCTCTCTCTCTCTCTCTCCTCATCTCTCTCTCCTCGCTCTCTGGTTTAGCTAAAGAGGATGAAGTTTTTTTTTTTGTTATGCTGTCCTGTATTACATGATCTTAGAACCAAACTTATTCAACCTAAGTATTTTACTGAACCATGTCATTTCAAGGTAATATTACTGTTGTCGTCAAGAAAA
>JADBJO010013010.1:45000-47500 GCA_016801955.1 Conus betulinus | reverse complement strand
GGCCTTCCTGAATCTCTCTCTCTCTCTCCTCTCTCTCTCTCTCTCTCTCTCTCCTCTGTGTGTGTGTGTGTGTGTGTGTGTGGTGTGTGTGTGTGTGTGTGTGTTTATACTCACGTAGCATGTGTGCTGTATGTTTATGTGTTTGATATGTATTGTAGTTTTGTTGCGCCTGTTTGTGTGCATATGTGTTTGTGCATGCGTGTGTGTGTGTGTGTGTGTGTGTGTGTGTGTTGTGTGTGTGTGTGTGTGTGTTTTGTGTGTGTGTGTGTGTGTGTGTGTGTGTGTGTGTGTGTGTGTGTGTGTGTGTGTGTGCGCGCGCGCGCGCGTGTGTGTGAGACAGACAGACAGATAGAAAGGAACAGAGACAGTGAGACAGTGAGACAGAGAGACAGAAAAACAGAGTATGAGAGAGAGTCAAAGAGGGAGAGATATACTGACATTATATGTCAGAACGCGGTACAACCACCATAACATATGTTACGGTTCCTGTTGGTGTGTAATTCTTCCAGACAATAACATCCCTATTAAAAAAGAAACAAAAAAAAAACCCCCAGCCTAGCTTCGTTTTATGGGTAGAGCCCAGCCGACCCTTACGTGGCCTTTTAGTCAGGACTGTCTCAACAGCATACAAGGCGAACCGGTGTAACAGCCCATTCTTAACCCCCCTCCCCCCCCCCCCCCCCCCCCCCCCCCCCCGAACTTACCCCGGGGTAAGTCTGGGCTAGCCTGCTTTATACCCCCGGGGTCATTCCAGGACTAGCTGGAACTTACCCCCCCCCCCCCCCCCCCCCCCCCCCCCCCCCCCCCCTGTTGGAACTGACCCTCCCCGACCCGAGTCATCTACACTGTACAAGGTACACAGGCACTCAGGAGACACTAATCAGCTGTAAAAAATATTTAAAATCTCTGATATACATTTAAGTGACCAATGGTCAGTGACACTGACCACTGGTTGTCTGCATTGCGCAAGGTATACACACACTCATGAGACATTGATTAACTGTCACATAGTCGAAATATCTGATTTACGTCATAGTGACCAGTGGTCAATGGCACTGACCACCAGTCGTCTGCATTGTACAAGGTACACAGGTACTCGGGAGACTATAATTAGCTGTGAAATAGTTAAAATCTCCGATTTACGTCATAATAAACAGTAGTCAGCGGCACTGACCACAAGTAATCTACACTGCACAAGGTACACAAGCACTCGGGAAACACTAAATAGCTGTTAATAAATAGTTAAATCTCCGATTTATGTCATAATGACCAGTGGTCAGTGGCACTGACCACTAGTCATCTGCATTGTACAAGCAAAGGTACACAGGTACTCAAAAGACTGTACCCCCCCCCCCCCCCCCCCCCCCCCCGGGGTAAGTTCCCACTGCGGGGGGGGGGGGGGGGGGGGGTAAGTTCTAGCTAGTCCAAGAATGACCCCCGGGAGTAAAAGCAAGCTAGCCCAGACTTACCCTGGGGTAATTTCCAGAGAGGGGTAAGAACGGACTGTTACACCCGGGCCCTATCCTGACAATAACAAAATAACCCCAAAACAGACAACAAAGACAACACACACATAAACAGACATCACTTCATCACATGACATCTAAACTCCTGGCATCCTGAAGATGAGCAAGCGATAAAATCTGTGCTGAAAATGTCAGCCTCAGACCCGCCGCCGTGGCGAAGTGGTTAGCGTCGCGGACTCCCGGCTGGGAGGTCGTGGGTTCGAATCCATCAGGGTCATGTGGGTTTTTTTTCTGCCCCGACCGGCTCCTACCCAGAGTTGAGTTTGCTGCGGACTCACTTGGGAAGACTGGGGCCACACAGTCGAGTTTCATCCACTTAATGGATGCGTTTTTCTGAGAGTGTTGCTCAAAATTCCTGACCAACACTGCAGGTGCCTGAATCTCTCGGGCCTGGTTGACGCAAGGATATATTACGAAAGGAAGCGTAGAGTACAGCCCTGTCATGTAGTCTCAGACCGAAATGGACATCCGTAGCATCATCTTAATCATCCTCATCATTGATCAGCATTTAAAAACAAATGTCTCATATTCTGTGGCCCTTCATGCCCTGCTGTCATGATGACCTCAATTTCGATGTCCTCTCCACGTCTGTGGCCTTGGTTTAGTTCCGTCGGGATCACCGGCATCGGCGGGTCCATGGGAGCTGTCGTTGGACGGACGTGGTGGCGCCCTCCGGAGTGAGAGCTCACTCACGCCGGCTCCGCGACTAAGCAATTATTGTCGTCAGTAGGGGGCTTAGTAGGTGGTGTCCTGCGTATGTTAGATCAGAACAGGTGCCACTGAACACCACCGAAGTGACTCGGCAGCAGTGCAGTGTCTCCTCCGGTGGGTTGCCTCTTGACGACTTGACATTGGCTGCTTCCTGTGGATTGTTGGTGCCGGGGCTGCGGCGGGGCCAACCAGGCTGTGGCTGTGAACGGGGTGTCGGAATGAGCGGTGTGGGTGCACTGCCTTTGAGGTGGCGCAGAGGCTGG
>JADBJO010013010.1:32500-35000 GCA_016801955.1 Conus betulinus | reverse complement strand
CTCAAAATGGCGGCAAGTGTTAGGTTGGGTGTCAATGTCAGACCCACGCTCGCGGAATACTGACACACATCCAGACAAACAGAAAAAGTAAATTTACATTGTATCATTAGTTATGTTTTACTATGGCTTTACATACTTTTTCTTTTTTTTTTCTTTTTTCTTTCTTTTTTTTTTTTTTTACCAGAGACACTTATTCAATGCAATATATTGACAAGGTCCTCGTGGACTCACAACAAATCGCCTAACCTTTTTGTTTGTTTGTTTGTTTTGTTTTGATCCTTTGCTGAGGATATCCTGTGTGGCCCTTGTCTGCTGCTGAAATATTTCTGTGTATTGGTACTCAAGAAATAATGTACCTTATGATATTCAACATGTATCATCTTCACTTGCTGTGACCCAACCCATTCTGTCTTCCTGTTTCTTTGCTTGTCTGTTCGTCTGTCTGTCTATCTGTCTGTCTATCCGTCTGTCTTTCCTATATTATTTGTGTATGCATGCTGATTTATCTCGCAATATAATATATATATATATATATATATATATATATATATATAATATATATATATATATATACATTTTTTTTTTTTTTCAAAAACGCATGTATACATCATTTCTGGGTAGTAATATTAGAATAATATGATGCATACAGGTTTATGCATATTTCTTATAGGCCTAGCACTGTCAATAAGTAGTCATGTTTTTTATACATAGACAATGCTATGCTGAAACATCCTCTCTCTCTCTCTCTCTCTCTCTCTCTCTCTCTCTCTCTCTCTCTCTCATGTGTGTGTTCATGTGTGTGGGGTTTTGCTTTTTTGTTATTTGTTTGTTTGTGTTGTTTGTTGTTGCTTTATACCTATCTTTTAGTTATGAATGTTGCGGTTTACTTCTTTTCTTCTTTTTTTTTTTTTTGGTTTGGCTTTTTTTATGTATGTCTGTTTTTTTGTTTTTTCTTCTTCTTTTTCTCTTTGTCTGTGGAATAACAATAAAAACAAATAAAAATGTTTAACCAAAATTAAAAAAAAAAAAAAAAATCGGCTAAGCGATGCTATCAAAAATCCTCGTCGAAGATTCATGATCTTGCTTGAACTAGAGCGTCTCTTGTGAAAGAAATCCATAAACAAGAAGTGGTGAGGGTTGGGGGGGGGGGGGGGGGGCAGAGGAGGGGGGGAGGTGGACAAGTGGTGGATGGATGGGTGAAAGGGTGTTTTAACGGAAAAAAGATGGAGGCCGGAGCGGGGCGGAGGAAGGGAGGGTGGTGGTAGTGGAAGACACCGTTGTTTACGGACTGTGATTTATTCGTTCGTCGACACCAGCCTGGATGTCATTGAATCAGAAAGCTGTTGAGTAAAGCACGGTTCAGAGGCCCCGCTGTACAGGCCGTATAACGGTAACACTTCTGGTTACAAACACTATGCGCTAGCACTATCCCGTTCTGCATGATGGAGTACCGTACAGTACAAAGCTACTACACGACACAATGCAGCAACAGTAGCACAACGAAACACAACACGTAAAGAAGATTATAATTATGCACCAATGTTAAATGCGTAAGTGAACGCAAACCCTCCTCACTTCCGTAAGCTAATTTATTGAGCAACGGCATGGGCCTGTGCTACGAAATTTCGCTATTTTTTTTTTCCCTAACGGTGTCAGGCTAGACGGTTGCCCAGTGAAATCCAATACAGGGTTCCGACTACTTTTTCTTTTTTTTAATTTTTTTTATAAGACTGTTCCTTATAGTGGCTGTAAATGACGTCAGTTCTTTCTACTGACATACACGAACTAGAACTAAACCTTGAATTGTTTCCGCACATCGTTTACAGCATTGGAACACTCGGCTGCTCCTGGGGTTATTTCTCATGGGATAGGAAACTTTCTTCTCCCGCACACCTGCTGTAGGGAGAGAGAGAGAGAGTTGGTTGCAGACGATAGGTACAGTTGAGCAGACGACAACATGGGCGCTGACGGTAAGCGTGAGTGGCTCGGGCCACAACATGGTGCTGTTTTCGCTGTGTGCAAGTTTAGGTGCTCTCTGTTTTGGCTACACGCTGGGGTTCAGTTCTCCAGCTATTCCGAGCATGATCGGTCAGAGAATTCTAACGAACAAAGATGTGGGCTGGTTCGGTTCTCTGATGACGGTGGGGGCTTTGCTGGGAGGGCCGGTTTGTGGCTGGTGTATTGACCAACTGGGCCGTAAACGGAGTATTTTCTTGTCCACCGTTCCCTTTCTGCTAGGCTACGCTTCAATGATTGTGACCCACAGCGCGCTCTTCGTGTTCGTGGGCCGGTTTCTGACAGGTCTGGGCAGTGGAATGGTGATGGTATGTGCCCCCCCATGTACATCGCCGAGATCGCCAGTAAATCAAGGCGTGGCGTGCTCGGCTCCTGTGTGGAGATCTTCGTCGTCATCGGCATCTTCGCCGCGTTCCTCGTCGGGATAGGCAGAGACTGGAAGAGAATGGCCTACGTGGGACTGTTACCTGCTGTGCTGGCTTCC
>JADBJO010013010.1:17500-25000 GCA_016801955.1 Conus betulinus | reverse complement strand
TGTGCGTGCGTGCGTGTGTGCGTGCGTGCGTGTGCGTGTGTGTGCGTGCATGCGTGCGTGCGTGCGTGTGTATGTGTGTATGTGTGTTCGCGTGTATCCTCTGGCGCTTAAGTAATATGCACCCAGCGCTAAGGTAACATCTATTGCCTCTAAAGCACTATAGCTCTAGCATTAAAAGTTATATGGACTAGCACTACAATAATTACGCACTAGCGGCAGAGTGGCGGCGTTTAAGTAATATGCACTAGCGCTTAAAGTAATATACACTAGCGCTAAAGTGACATGCACTATCGTTAAAGTAATATGCACCAGCGCTGAAGTAATATGCACTAGCGCTAAAGTAATATGCACTAGCGCTTAAATTAAAGTAATATACACTAACGCTGAAGTGACATGCATTAGCGCTTAAGTAATCTGCACTAGCGCTTAAAGTAATATATACACTAGCGCTAAAGTGACATGCACTAGCGCCTAAGTGATATGCACTAGCGCTTAAGTAATATACACTAGCGCTAAAGTAACATGCACTAGCGCCTAAGTGATATGCACTAGCGCTTAAGTAATATACACACTAGTTAGTGTATATACACTAGCGCTAAAGTGACATGCACTAGCACTTAAGTAATATGCACTAGCGCTTAAGTAATATGCACTGGCGCTAGTGTATATACACTAGCGCTAAAGTGACATGCACTAGCACTTAAGTAATATGCACTAGCGCTTAAGTAATATGCACTGGCGCTTGTGTATATACACTAGCGCTAAAGTGACATGCACAAGCGCGTAAGTGATATGCACTAGCTAGCGTTTCAGTAATACGCAATAGCGCTAAAGTAATATGCACTAGCGCTTAAGTAATATGCACTAGCGCTTAAGTAATATGCACTAGCGCTTAAGTAATATGCACGGCGCTTAAGTAATATGCACTAGCGCTAAAGTAATATGCATGGGCGCTTAAGTAATATGCACTGGCGCTTAAGTAATATGCACTAGCGCTAAAGTAATGTGCACTGGCGCTTAAGTAATATGCACTAGCGCTAAAGTAATATGCACTAACGCTAAAGTAATGTGCACTAGCGCTAAGGTGATATGCACTACCGCTAAAGTGATATGCACTACCGCTAAAGTAATGTGTACAAGCACTAAATTATATATATCGGCGCTAAAAATAACATGCAATACTGCTAAAGTAAGAGGCACTGGCACTCAACGTTGCATGCATTGGCGCTAAAATAATACGCCTAGCGCTGACTCTGAAATAATACGTACTGGCGCAAAACCAATATCCACTGGCGCTTAAGTAATATCAGCTAGCGCTAACGCATTAGGCACTGTCGATAAAGTAGTATGCACTGGCGCGAAACTAATATTCTCTGGCACTAACGCCGTATACACTGGCGCTAAAATGATATCCACTGGCGCTAAAAGTAATATGTATTGGCTTCAAGGTCATTATGCACTGCGTGAAGGTCATATGAACTGGCGGTAAAAGTCATATGCGCTGGCACTAAAGCGTACAGAATCAATATCGGCATATGTGAACTATGAAAGTCTGTGTTGGAAACCAAAGCCATTCAACATCGCCAGTCCATAGACGACTTTCGTCCCCTGCCTACTACTCATCAGTGGAACTCGGCTGGCTACGTTGGTCCATCTTTGGTATGAAGTGGCGATATACTTACTGCCTACAAGTCTGTGATACTTTCACCCTCAAGGGGCTAGAAGTATCACAGTCTGATGATAATAATAGGAGCTATGGGCCACACA
The DNA here is from genome assembly GCA_016801955.1 of Conus betulinus. Lineage (NCBI taxonomy): Eukaryota > Metazoa > Mollusca > Gastropoda > Neogastropoda > Conidae > Conus > Conus betulinus. Next base: position 23,233 of record JADBJO010013010.1, on the reverse strand, counting down.
CACACACACACACACACACACACACACACACACACACACACACACACACACACACACGCTTACCTCACCACTCTCATTTCAACATTCAGGACTGAGCCCCTCCCGTCACACACACACACACCCTCTCCTCTCCCCCCCCCCCACCTCCACTCACCCACCACCCCTCACCTCTCCACGCCCTTCCTCTCCCCCTCCCCTCCTTGGTTCAGTGAATCAATCATTGGGCATTGGTAATGCCCAGGTCTGGCATCTTCTCACTGCTGAAAGTGTCAAAGCCCTGCCGCGCTTAGGTTCTCAAACTAAAGCCAGGCAAAGGTTCTATAAGCTAAGGATAAAGACTTGCTCTTTTGTCTCTCTCTCTCTCTCTCTCTCTCTACCCTGGCATCTGAACAGTGGTGTTGTCCACTTTGGGCCTCAGCCACATTCTGCCCCCAGAGCCTGACCATGCTTCAAGGTAAATGTGACTCCATCATTTATTTTTTTTAACCTTAGGTTACATTTACAAGGCTTGGACTTCAGTCAAAGTGCGTTACCATAGAATTGGGCTTGGCTCCTCTCTCTCTCTCTCTCTCTCTCTCTCTCTCCTCTCTCTCTCTCTCCTCTCTCTCTCTCTCCTCTCTCTCTCTGCAGTGTAGAAGAAAATATGTGAAGTGCATGTTGATTTGGATTCAGGTGTTGTGAAGGCTTAGGTTGCCCCCTCTCCCCCCCTCCTCTCTCTCCCTCCCCCCCCTTCAGGTTTGCCCCCCCCGCCTCTCCCTCGCTTTTGCTCTCCCGCCCCCCTCTCACTCCTAGGTGGCCCCCCCCCCCCCTTCTCTCCTCCTCTCTCTCTCTCTCTCATCTCCTCTCTCTCCTCTCTCTGCTCACTTTCCACTTTACTACCTACCCTGCTCTTGTAACATTCTTAACACCCCCCCCCCCCCCTCAACACCCGTGTGAGCACAGAAACTAGTTGTGTGATAGAAGCAATCAACGATCTTCCCCAATAGACCACAAAGTGAATTCATAGAACACTGTTTCCAAAATACAAAACTGTGTGCTTTCTTTATCCCTTGCTAGTAAAAGTATTATTGAATCATTTCACAGATACTCCGGCATACCCCGAAATGAAGCGATCTCAGCAGGTATTTATTCTAAAGTCAAACGTGGTATTCCCCCCCCCCCCCCCCCCCCCCGCAAGGATGAATTTCGTAACATTTAAAGCTTTCGCCACGTGGGCTTCTTAAGGAATAATACAGAGAGATAGAAAGACAGGTATAATTGGTCAGACGTCTCGAATGTTTCTGACATTCCGTTCAGTCGTGTCTTGTCCTCTACTCAGATGTGTGTGTGTGTGTGTGTGTGTGTGTGTGTGTGTGTGTGTGTTGTGCGTGCGCACGTGCGCACGCGCGCGCGTGTGTGTGTGTACACGAGAGAGCGAGAGAGAGAGAGAGAGAGAGAGAGAGAGAGAGAGAGAGAGAAGACAAGACAAGACAAGACAAAAATTCTTTATTTACGAGGATAATAGATAAGCACTGATGTGCTTTTTTGCATCCAGTCCTCGCCCTGAGTAGGGTCAACAACATAAAATAAAATGAGGTAACAAAGGAAGCATGCAAAAAAGTGACTAAAACTACAATACAGTACGGGATTAAATTTAGAAAAAAAAAAGAAAGAGAGAGAGAGAGAGAGAGAGAGAGAGAGAGAGAGAGAGAGAGAGAGAGAGAGAGAGATTGGGAAAAAAAGTTTCGAAAAGGTATCTTTCACGAGTAACAGATGTCTTCGACTTCAATCAATCACCGCATGTCCAGATACCAAGTTTTATTGATTACCCTCTCTCTCTCTCTCTCGCTCTCTCTCTCTCTCTCTCTCTCTCTCTGAAACGACAGCTGGGCAGAAACCAATAATGCTAAAAGACACCTGAAGACGATGTGAATGGTTATAGCTCCCCACCTACCTCCTCCCCACACTCCTTCCTCCCCCTCCCCCCCCCCTCTCTCTCTCTCCGCTCCTCCTCTCCTCTCTCTCTCTCTCTCTCTGAAACGACAGCTGGGCAGAACCAATAATGCTAAAAGACACCTGAAGACGAGTGTGAATGGTTATAGCTCCCCACCCACCTCCCTCCACACTCCTTCCTCCCCCCTCCTTCCCCCCCCATCCCCCCACCTCTCTCTCTCTCTCTTCTCTCTCTCTCTCTCTGAAACGATAGCTGGGCAGAACCAATAATGCTAAAAGACACCTGAAGACGAGTGTGAATGGTTATAGCTCCCCACTACCTCCTCCCCACACTCCTTCCTCCCCCCCTCCCCCCCCTCTCTCTCTCTCTCTCTCTCTCTCTCTCTCTCTCTGAAACGACAGCTGGGCAAACCAATAATGCTAAAAGACACCTGAAGACGAGTGTGAATGGTTATAGCTCCCCACTACCCTCCTCCCACACCTCCTTCCTCCCCCCCTCCCCCCACCCTCCCCCCCCTCTCTCTCCTCACCTCCCTCTCCTCTCTCTCTCTCTCCTCTCTCTCTCTGAAAACGACAGCTGGGCAGAACCAATAATGCTAAAAGACACCTGAAGACGAGTGTGAATTGTTTATAGCCCCCCCACTACCTCCTCCCACACTCCTTCCTCCCTCCCCCCACCTCTCTCTCTCTCTCTCTCTCTCTCTCTCTCTGAAACGACAGCTGGGCAGAACCAATAATGCTAAAAGACTCCCCCACTACCTCCTCCCACCTGAAGACGAGTGTGAATGGTTATAGCTCCCCCCTTACCTACCTCCCCCCACTACCTCTCCCTCCACTTTTTTCCTTCCTCCCCCCCTCTCTCTCTCTCTCTCTCTCTCTCTCTCTGAAACGACAGCTGGGCAGAACCAATAATGCTAAAAGACACCTGAAGACGAGTGTGAATGGTTAGCTCCCCACTCCCCTCCTACCTCCTCCCACACTCCTTCCTCTCTCCCCCCTCCCCACCCCCCCTCTGGTTATAGCTCCCCACTCCTCTCTCTCCTCTCTCTCATCTCTACTGAAGCGACAGCTTTACAAGCTGTGCAGAATCAATTGTCAATAACTGCCTGAAGGAAAGTGTAATTGGTTGTAGTTCCCTCCTATACCTCTCCCCCCACTTCACCCTTTTTTCTCTCCCTCCCCTCCCCCCCTCCTCTCTCTTTCTCTGTGCATGCATGCATGTGTGTGTGTGTGTGTGTGTGTGTGTGTGTGTGTGTGTGTGTGTGTGTGTGTGTGTGTGACATCAACACAATCTAACCCCCCCCAAGACATCATTCACAAGGGAATCCACGACGTTAAACTCGTCACACGCATGCTAAAATCGTTCAGTCCTGACACTGCTGTTTTATGAGACTTTCACACAAGTTTACAGTGCCCACATAATATGTCCTAGTTGGATTTCACGAAAATCTGGCTAAAATCGACTATTGTACCACACAAAAATGACAATAACAGAAATGCAAGAATAGACATCAGCAAAGCTGTCAGTGACCTTTGAGGAGCAAGATGGTGAACAAGCCGCCGTGATGCTGTGGTTTTAGCACCCTTAAAGACCGCGAGGTGGGTGGGTACGATTCCCTGGCGGAGCATTCATCCGTCACAGAAGGAGTGTGCTGTAGGCTCAAATGGAACGGTTCCTGACCAAAGCTGCGTATACTGTAGGCTCAAATGGGACGGTTCCTACCCAAAGCTGAGTGTGCTGTAGGCTCAAATGGGACTGTTCCTACCCAAAGCGGAGTGTGTTGTAGGCTCAAATGGGACGGTTCTCAGCCGAAGCTGAGTGTGCAGTCGGCTCAAATGAGACGGTTCTCAACCAAAGCTGAGTGTGCTGTAGGCTCAAATGAGACGGTTCTCAGCCAAAGCTGAGTGTGCTGTAGGCTCAAATGGCACGGTTCCTACTGCAGGATGAGTGTGTTGTAGGCTCAAATGGGACGGTTTCCTACCCAAAGCTGAGTGTGCTGTAAGCTCAAATAGGACGTTCCCGATCCTACCCAAAGCTGAGTGTGCTGTAGGCTCTCAAATGAGACGGTTCTCAGCCAAAACTGAGTGTGCTGTAGGCTCAAATGGGACGTTCCGTACCCCAGGCCGGGTGTGCTGTAGGCTCAAAAGGAAGGTTCTCACCTAAAGCTGAGTGTGCTGTAGGCTCAAATGGGACGGTTCCTGTCCAAAGCTGAGTGTGCTGTAGGCTCAAATGGCACGGTTCCTGCCCAAAGCTGAGTGTGCTGTGGGCTCAAATGGGACGGTTCCTACCCAAAGCTGAGTGTGCTGTAAGCTCAAATAGGACGTTCCCGATCCTACCCAAAGCTGAGTGTGCTGTAGGCTCAAATGAGACGGTTCTCAGCCAAAACTGAGTGTGTGCTGTAGGCTCAAATGGGACGTTCCGTACCCCAGGCCGGGTGTGCTGTAGGCTCAAAAGGAAGGTTCTCACCTAAAGCTGAGAGTGCTGTAGGCTCAAATGGGACGGTTCCTGCCCAAAACTGAGTGTGCTGTAGGCTCAAATGGGACGGTTCCTGCCCAAAGCTGAGCGTGCTGTGGGCTCAAATGGGACGGTACCTACCCAAAGCTGAGTGTGCTGTAGGCTCAGTTGGGACGGTTTCCCCACCCAAGCTGAGTGTGTGTGATAGGCTCAAATGCAAAGCTTAAGTTCCACAGTCGAGTTTCAACCATTTAAGCAGTCTGCATACGCAGGATGAATTCAGAATGTACCAGTGCAACGGACAGGAGATGTGACCAGTCGACGACACAACAGACACAACGTGAACTCGTCATTTTCATTGCTGACCGTTCATCTTGCTTCATGTGCACGCTCTCTGTGTGCAGGGACACGGGCGCTACTGATTCTGATAAAAAGAAAATGGTTATTATTGCGTGGTAACTGCACTAAACGTTGGCGGCGGTCCAACGTCATGATGTTAGAACATGGACTTGGATATCTGTACTGTGGACGTCGATGTTCTGCCCCGCAGAAACACCGCACCACATACGGCACACGCTCAACTAAAACAAGAGAGAGAGACAGACAGACAGACAGACAGACACAGACTGACAGACTTACAGAGAGACAGACAGGCAGACAGAGACAGAGACAGTCAGACAGACAGACAGGCAGAGGCAGATCGCAGACAGACAGACAGACAGACAGACAGACAGACAGACAGAGACAGAGAGACAGACAGGCAGACAGAGAAGAGACAGTCAGACAGCCAGACAGTCAGACAGACAGACAGAGGCAGAGGCAGAGGCAGAGGCAGAGGCAGAGGCAGAGGCAGACAGACAGACAGACAGATAGACTTACAGAGAGACAGACAGGCAGACAGAGAAGAGACAGTCAGACAGACAGACAGAGACAGAGACAGACAGACAGACAGACAGACAGACAGACAGACAGACAGACAGACAGACAGACACAGACACAGAGACACAGAAGAAGTCATACCGTCGCCGCCCGTTTTCTCTGTTTTCGCTGCCGTTGTCTCCATTCGCTTCGCCGTTTGCTCAACTCTCGCCGCCGTTTTCTGTGCTCTCGCCGACGCTGCCTGTACTTCCGCCGCCCATACTCTTGCTGCCTCGGGCACTTGGCTTTGACTGGGACCGTTTTCAGCGTGTACTGTGTATCTTGTAATGGTTAGGTTAGGTTAGGAATTTTGTGAGCGTCGGGCGGATTCTTCCTGATGGTAGAGTACGCGTGTCGTCAGTAAATGAACGCCGTGAGATTCATGTATAAGTCCTGGGATCTCCGGTGTATTGAGTGACGTTGATGCC
>JADBJO010013010.1:12500-15000 GCA_016801955.1 Conus betulinus | reverse complement strand
ACACAGCTCACATACTGCACGGCAGAGGGAAAAGCTGTCAACAGAATACAGCTCACATACTGCACGGCAGTACAGCTCACATACTGCACGGCAGAGGGAAAAGCTGTCAACAGAATAACAGCTCACATACTGCACGGCAGTACAGCTCACATACTGCACGGCAGAGGGGAAAGCTGTCACAGAACACAGCTCACATACTGCACGGCAGAGGAAAAGCTGTCACAGAACACAGCTCACATTCGGCGCAGAAAAAAAAAAAGAGAAAATAAATAAATAAATAAACGCGTCCGCTCGGCACGGCTGGTAGGAAGAAGAAGAAGAACGAACCCATGCCCTTCTGGACATGCTCATTTCCACTTAATGACTCGCGCACTAACCACTGAGCCACAGGGACACCTGATATTTGTAGGAAAGTTAAGCCTTATGAAGTTCACTTTTGTTCCTCCTTGACCAGATCCAGATCCACTTGAACACCTCTCTCTGCCGCTTCTGCCATTGCTTTCAGGGCTTTGGTTTTTTCCCTCCCTGCAACTGAGAGCTGTTTCATGAGGCTGTATGCAGACGTTCCCACAAACCCCCTAGCTCCAATTTCTGCAGTGAGGACTTTGACCTGTAGCCTTCTCTCCTCAGGCTGTTTGCCAGATCAGCATACTTTTCAGTCTTGTAGATCTGAGCTGCCTCCATTCTGTTCTCATATGGCACCGTGAGCTCGATCATGATCAGCTGCTTGGTTGACTGAGAGTGTAATACTATGTCTGGTCTCATGCCACTCTTGCTGATAATCTCTGGGTGACTATTCCATTCTGGGAGGTCTGCTGTGCACTCCCAGTCATCTGCCCCGTCCAGCAGACTCTGCCTGCATGTTCCGAGTGGCACTGTTGTTCTTCTTGGCCATGATTCGCTGCCTCCTGCCGTGAAGAATGTTGCGGGTGCTTTTGGAGTCCTGATTTTCCCTTTTGTGTGTGTTGGTACTAGCCCAGACTACTTGTACAATCTCTTTTGAGCACTTGGTTGTGCCTCCATGTGTACCTTCCTTGAGCCAGGGCTACTTTACATGAGCTTAGGACATGCTCCACTGTTTGTTTTTCATGGCAAAGGGGCATGAAGGATCGTCTGTTTTTTCCCTTCACCAGGTTTGCATTTGAAGGCAGAAGGTCATATGCAGATCTGAGAGAATGAAGCTGATCCTGAGAGGGGGCCATGTGCCAAATGTCATTCCAAGTGAGACTTCTTTGGAGTGCATTCTCCCACGTTGTCCATTGCCCTTGCTGGCTCTGCTGGACTGCTTTTTGGAGTCTTTGTTGGTCTTCTTCTTTTTTCTTCATCTCATCTCCTGAATCATCATGTCTCTTTTGGCTTTTCCTTTGGCCTTGACCACCATTCAGTTTTGGTCACCCCCAGTCCTTGTCTGTTGGTCTCTGTGTGTGTCCTGTTATTTCTCTGATCTTGAGACTTTCTTTTGCAGAATCCATCGCCTCTTGAACTTTCCAACTTTCCATTTTCTGCCTGTCTTCAGCTGGGGCTTGATTGCTTCAACCACCTTGTCTCCTGAGTCCTCCAGCATGCTTTGAAGTCTGATCTTCCCTGCTTTATATTCCTCCAGGATGGATTTCAGTGGTAGTAGTTTCAGCTTTGCTTGGCGACAGTATAGCGCTATGTCAGTCAGACAGGGTGGGACACCAAGCCATTTCCTTGTGAACTTGTTGATTTTGGATTCCATTGCCTCCACTATGCTGGTGCAGATGTCGTATATCATCAGAGGCCATAGGAGCTTTGGTATCAGCATGAACTGCAGACACCAGACCTTGTATTTGCCAGGGAGCCCACACTGGTCAATGGTCTCCAAGCCTTCTTCCGACATCTGTTTGGTTTCTTTTTTTTGCTCTTCGTGTGTCTTTCAGCGTATCATCATACCCATCTTCCAAGGCTCTTGACTGGCTCTTCTGTTACTGTTGGAATGGTCTGGTTGGCAACACTGAAGACCACAGATTCGGCCACTTTTTTCCTTTCCTCAGTGAGAGTCATCCATGAAGGCCTTGAGAGGGGGGGGGGGGGCATCTTGTATCCATCGCCAAGGTCTGTTTGTCTTGCGTTGCTTGTTGCTGCTTTCAAGATGACTTCCATTGCCAACACGAAACAGTATTGGGGAAATGGCACAGCCCATTGCAATGCCCACTTCCAAGTTGATCCAATCTGTTGTGTACTCCTTGGTAGAGAACCGCATTGAGAAGCCATGTTTATTTGTTTTGAAACAATTCTAATACGCTGCCGTGTTCTTTATGAAAAGGTGAGTGTGTTCGATTGTTTGTTTCACGTTGACAACAAACTGATGTATCAGATATGCAACAAAAACCGAAAGCAGGAAAAAATGAAAAGCAAGAAAATCAATTAACAGAAGATTAAAGATTAAGGATTTTTTTTTCCTTTAATACAATTTTGTTGAAATGTTCAAGTCAGATTGAAACTTGTCTAAAGAAGAGGGAGAAATACTAATTAAGAA
>JADBJO010013009.1:24746-54596 GCA_016801955.1 Conus betulinus | reverse complement strand
CTCCCCCCACACCACCTCAGGGAGTCCCACCCCACCACCCACCCTCGGCCGTCTTGGTTGTCCCCGAGACCCTTCCCTCATCCATCCAGCATTTCAATAGCCTGATTTTTTTTGTCTGATCTCCGGATACTGAAAAAATGTACCAGCTGCGTGACAAACGCGTTGCATATCGCCTATCACGAAGTATGATGGCGAGGACTAGACAAGCCTAAACCCGCATAAGCGTGAAGTATAACTAGAAGACTAATGGCAGTATTAGATTAATTTCAGATCTTTGTGTCATAATGTAGCATAATCCCTCTGCACAAACTTGAATTTGGACTTTCAAATTAAGTTACGATTCGCGCATTGCTAGCCTGGGAAGCTTATTCTCGTGTCTCCTCTCTCTCTACTTTCCTCTCCTACCAACTAACAGCCCCCCCTACCACCAACCACCCGTCCTCTCTCTCTTCGACACCGATCGCTCGATCGCAACAAGTGACACCCTGGAGCAGGGGGCAAACATGGAGCATAGTTGCCTTACTTCTCAGATCTTCTGTTATTTAATTTTCTTGGCAACGTGCGCCTGTTGCTTTTATGTCTGAACGTATAACAGGGCTGTAAACTCAAATAGAATATTTTCTTGCGGATTGAACCTCCCTGCAACATGATGAAAAGCAATACGCATGTCCCACACATGCAACCTCATATGTTTAGTAAGGGGTTGTTTATCTTCTGTTAGGCCCGGGGAACCTTCCAAGTGGAAGTTATGTACCTTCGATGCCCGCCAGCGCATATTTCGCCCCCCCCAAATATCCAACCACCCGCACTCATTTGCCACGCGAGGACTGGCATGCTATCATGCGCCCGTCGAATATTACCATTTTGCAACGACACGCTTTGAACCGGTGCCTGAAGTTTGACCGTCAGGTACTCCGTGCCTCCTATGGTGCTTGACGTGGTGGGGCCTTTCGCTCCTGCTGGTTGTTGTGCCACTGTTCATTTATCTGGTTGAAAAGGGTTCGGTCTTAAGTTGCGCCTGCTGCGAACGCCTCCCAACTTTTTTATCTTGGGTCGGCCGTAGCCTTGTCTTCCCCCGCGAGTGTGTGTCTGTGCATGGATCGAGATGTTGCGACGGTGACGTCCCGGACTCGCCCTGCCACCGGCGCCCGCACAGAGTTTTCTGCGGATGCGACGAAAGAGCAGCGGGGTTAGCTGAGGTCTCTGTTCTCGACACTTGCGGAATCCGTCCTGATCATTTAGTGGTACATGGTCGCCCAGTGGACGGTATACGGTTGTGATTGCACCTTGAGGGTGAGTAGCACGACTCGCCAGAAGCGCATCGAGGGCTGGTAGTTCACCTATACTTGAGAGAATTCCCGAGAATGGACGATCAGTTCTGAAAGCCAGTCTGCAGCAGAGAGGGGTAAAACAAGATACTTCAGACTCTTCTGTATCTGACCTGTCAGAATTCCCAGTAGCTTCTGGGAGTGCAACGGCCTACAGACCAGAATACACAGGACGCTTATCTTAGTCAATCATCGGAGGATGTCTTGCCAGCTTGGTCAGCGGAGTTTGGTTGAGGAGGTTTCTGTTATATATGCTTATCCCCAATGCAAGCCCACCTTACAATCCTGTTGCCCTTTCTTGTACATGGCCTTTCGCGCTTTGGACAGCTTATCTGACGCCTGCCAAGCCCTCTGTCTGGTCCCGCCGCTTTGTGGGCCTGCGATGTGAGCGCGGTGTTGCGTATTTGTTCGATACACCGCGGCTTGTCCCCCCTGTGGGCCGAAGTGCATACAGGGCGTCCTACTCCCGTACATACCCACCCCAGGTACAGTGAGGCGGGCGTTGGAGAGTGGGCGGACGGGCTCACGCCTGTTGCGCGCCGTCTCCAACAGATCTGCTGTTCTTTCCCTTCTCTTTGCCTGTGCTGAGGTGTGTGTGTCATGGTGTGTTGTGATCCATGTGGGTGTGTGTGTTTGTGTCGTGGTGTCCGGTTCGGGCTTAGACATATATGTGATTAAGAGATGTCTATGCTGCAAGATAGACGGAGTATGGCTGGAAATGGAAGTCTGTGTGTAAAAGAGCGCCTTGTACCGACACCGACCGAACGAGGAAGGAACGTATGCATTTTGACGCAAACAGAGAGGGAAAAAAGATGAAAAGGGCCCCCTATGACGCAAGGTAAGCGCAATGACGCAGGATGAAAGTCTCTGGCTTGTCATCCCCTAAAGAAAAAACCACCAAACCCAAGCCTAGGCCCGTGCGTGTGGGTCTGCGCTGTGGGACACCACCCCCCACACACACACCACACCACACACAAACAGCAACTCACACCACACAATCAGTAACCGCGCTGGACACACCAGGGATGGTTTGGACCTTTTAGCACCCTCACTCGAAGATCGGAATTCTGTTGTGTAGCTAATGTTGATGTGGGATATAAGAATAAAGGACGGTCAACATACCCGCAAAATCACACTCTGCACGGCTCGTGGTTTTATCCACTGATTAGACGACAAACAGAGCGAAATAACATTGACTAGACAGAAAGAGGGAGTAATAGTGCTTCTGAGCGCTAGGGCAACTCATCTCTCAACTCTCTCTCTCTCTCTGCCGGCGAGCGATTTCCGGGCCACGTGTGCACGGAAATCAACGTCGGAGTAAAGCAGTGGGGTGACCACATATCGCAGACCAGAGCCCGCGAGCGGGACGCATGACAAGTCCAACCCCGCCGAACAGCCACAAACAAAGGGGGAGAGTATCCCTCAATTTCTCCGGCTCCCGACCAGAACTCAAAACAGCGTGCGTGGAAAGTAGGCCCCAGATAATGAGAAGATGGGTCCGTGTTGCGATATCCAGCAGCACGGAGACAAACGGACTTCGTGGTGGCACCGATCATGAGACGAAGAACTACACAATCAGCAACACATTATCAGGACGATTCAGTTTCTATCACCGCCGTTTGAGTATCGACCGTACTGATGCACAAAATTTTTTTTTTTTTTTTTTTTTGGTGAATTTTCCGACGTTTATTCTTACAGTACAACCAGAGATTAAACCACGTTTGGCGTAGGCCACCGATCTTTCTCCGGATGCAGTAAGTTAATATTGACCAGCTTGCGTTTGAACACTGACTCACATCTTGTTTAGCATGGGTTGTTGACACTGTACTGTTTTTATGTCCTTTGTGATTATATTGTCTGACGGAACACACCATGCCGACAGTTCTGTTGCGTAGCGCATACGATGTCACACCTCTGTTACTCTGTTTTCGTTGGCCCTTTTCCCGGGGCCACGTTTGGGGCAATTTACGAGTCGTCAGGTCGGATGAAGCTTATTAACAGAGGTGGGAGTTCCCTCCCCCTCTCTTTTCCACTCCGCTGCGGCTCACTGCCTATTCCATTCTTCCTACTGTAATAAACTTTGACAGACATCGTCCATCTTCAATAATAACACTAGGTGTGACCTTGCTACAATTGGGGTGTATGTTTGTGTGCGTGTGTGGGTGTTGTGTGTTGGGGTTGAGGTGTGTGTGTGTGAGCAGTGTGTGTGTGTGTGTGTGTTGGTGTGTGTGTGTGGGTTGTCGTGTGTGTGTGTGTGTGTGTTGAACGTGAGCCTCTCCTATGTTCACGGCGGGTTGTCATGGGAAAGCCGTGGCTCTATCATAGGTTACAATGTATTGTTGTCCTCATTTCCGTGTAAATGTCCCTTGCACTCACTATTTGTCTCACTCCACCACTCCGCTTAATTTTTTTTCCGGAAATTGACTGACAATTGAGTTGATTGACAACACTGGCAGAGTTACATCATACTTTTTAGGAATTTGGGACTGTGTTGTGCCAGCACTACGTGACTGTTTGTGGCTAATTACAGTGTGGTGTGGGTGTGGTGTTGGATATTGGTGTGGTGTTGTGGTGTCGGTTGTGGTGTGGCTGTAGTAATAGTTTATCCTCCTTCCCTTTTTTCCCCCCCCCTTTGTGTTTTTTTTTCATCCCCTCGTCGTCCGGTCGCTTATGGTGATGTGTGTGATCTATGTATGGTGGTCTAGGTGTTGAGTGTGTGAGCGCTGTGACATGGGACCGCATCCCGCCGTCGGACGGTGTCCGCTCGGGTGCTGGTGTGGTGTTGTAGTTGTGCTGTGTGTGTTGTGAAGTGTGCTTGTGTGTTTGTCCTGCCTCCGTTTATGTTGGGCTATGGTATTGCCGGGGGACGCCTACGACGCCAAGCAGTGGATCGCCCGCCGCTCGGTACGGTGTGCGCTGTTGCCCAGGGGGGTGTCCGTGTCCACGGAGTGCGCCTCCCCGGGCGGGGGATAGTCGGTTTCATATCTTAGCCAACACCACAACCCCTAGCGGTGGCAGAAGAATATTTGTGGCGAAGGTAGGGTTTTTACGCGGTTTTTTGTGTCCTCCGCCACTAAGTGGCGACGGGTACACAGAGATTCGCTCACACATCCATCACCGAGACACGGAGTGATGTGAGCAGCGCCGGTTATGCGTCCACGAGAGCCACTGAAACCAGAAGCAGTGGACTCCATGTCAAGGGCACAAGTGGATTCTGAATAGTTTATACTAATAAGAACGGTGTCCCCCTCATGGGAACGGGCAGAAGACCTACACGATGCGACTGAATGCAAGTTGTGCGCTTACAGGCTCCCTGGCGAATTTGGAAAAAGAATAGAAAAGGATAAATCATGACCGTATCAGAAGGGGCATCTAGCGAAGTCAGTATTGCCCCCTAGTGATGCGGCCCTGACGTAACACCCAACCCAATACGCTCGGCATCTCGCTACGCCCTAGGCGACTCGCCCCCCACCACACCCCCTCTCCACCCCCACACCCACCCCCTAGGTGCCCCCCTCTTCTCGGGCCGCGCCCACGCCACACAATCAACACCACCCCAGCCCGATAAAAACGAATCGGAGCCACTTGTGCGTGGATGCGAGAAGATTGATCCCGTGGATGTAAAAAAAGAGACAAGAAAAAAAAAAAATTACGGCGCTTCATGGGGACACCTACAGGTCCGTCGTAAGGACGTGACGAGTTTTGTGAGCATTTAGTCCGATGCTGCCGCTTTGATGCTGGGATTAAAAGAAAGCTCCGGGTGGTTGACACTGGCTTTGCCTGATATCGTTTCAGAGTTTTCTTTTTTTTTTTTTGTAAGGGACCAGTACCTCGAGGGTGGCGGCGGAATGTGGGGTGTGTGTAATGAATTGACAGTAAGACTCCTGCGAAATTCCATAGTGTGTGGGACATTATGTATGTGCGTCGCGTCGCGTGCGTGCGTTCGCGTGGGTGTGTTTTCGAACGTTAACATCTCCTGTTTTTTTCTGATTGAATGCGAACATTTGAAAAGCTTTGTCGCACTTGACATTGTGATATTTTCAAGATTGCGAGCTAGTCGGCTTAGCAGATCGTGTGGCGATGCAGGGATGTTTTGCGGTTTTAGTGCTTTAAGCGCGTTCTAGTGGACAACTCGGTAACTGGAACATTGTGGTGAAATTGCACAGAGATTCTTCTGATTTGGACTGCATTGAACGCTTCTACTCAAGCGTCCGCAAGAGTTAAGTAATTAAGATAGTATTTTCGCAGAATTTCAGAAGCGTGACACGAGCGACAGCTCCAAGGAGATTTTAGAGAGGAGGTTAAGGTGTACGTATTGGGTTACGCAAGTTTTGATGTCAGATCAGGAATCGAGGGGTCGTGGGAATGGGACTCCTAAGACCATAAATGGGGTGGACGTTTGTGAGTGCGTGGTCGTGCAAGGGGTGCCGTGAGAGACGTGGTGGTTGTGAGAAGGGTGGCGTGCGGCGTGCGGTGGGGGAATGATGGGCAGAGTTGCTGCTTGTAGAGTGCGGTGATCATGAAGGTTCAGGTTGCTACGTGTTCGTGTGTGTGTGTTGTGTGTGTGATTGTGTGTAGAGACATAGTCAGACTTGACAGACGACAGACAGATACGCTACCTTAACATAGACATGCTAGTCAACAGATAGACACACAGATAGCTAAAGAGTAGGATGATATACAGGCAGGGAAGCAGGCCACTCCGTACACGGCCCGGATCACGGTCTGTTCCCTATTTACTTTTATATTATTTTCAATAAGCTTTTTTCCAGACTCGACTTGCGTGAAACATGGTCCGCTTCTGGTCTGAAAGTTTCCTGTACATTTTATAGGTCATTGGGGAAACCAACGCCAACCATATAACAAACAATGACATACAAAACGAAACGAGATGACGTGTAGCGCCAACCATCCCTCCCAAATTAGCACCCTTTTTCCCACACGGACGGGTGTGTCAGGGCATGCTGCCTTCGTGCTAATTAAAAGGCATTAAGTCAAGGACTGCGATTCTGTGATTAGACAGTCCTTCGCTTTCCCCCTGCCATGGACATCCGTTTGACTGTTCTAAAAGAAGCTAGTCTCTGTTTGTCGCTCTACTCGAAATGTGCAATTTGACTGTCACAATAAAATGAAAAGGTGTGATACTCGCCAGTACAGAGTCTTGGTACTCACGTGACTCATTCAGGACCAGTTTCTGGAAAATGCGTGAAGGCTGTAACACAAGTGTTGCAGTATCAGAAGCGATTCCCAAAGACATTGATAAGCTTGCTCTCACGCTAGGAATACTCTTTAAAAAGGATTTATATGCCGCTTTGAATGGCAACACATGAAGTTCTACAGATTTCGTATTGTGGTTGCTGAAGTAGCTAAGACGTAACATGCTACACGGACGAGCTGGCGTGAAAAATGTGACGTCAGTGAGAAGAAAAGGTGAGGGGGCCGGGGGTCGCACCACCGCTGGTCTTTGCTCTAGGTCGTCAAAGCTAAGCCTCGCTAGTGATTGTCATGAGGCGGAGTTCACCAGTTGCTCTAGCTTTTGGCGCTGTTCGGTGATTTATGTGTCGCCGTAGGCTTACACAGTCTGTGGTACCAATACAAAACACATCACACACCCGAGAACAACACCCACACGAGTATATTATATATATATACGTAGAGATCTATAATTCTTTAACTTCAGGAAGTCTAGCCAAGGGTGCCATATGAACTTCTGCGCCCCAGTTCCAGCCCTTAGCAGAGGAGCTAGGTGTGTCGAATTCGGACACGCAGAAGAACTACGTGGGAATTATAAACAAAGTTTTGCTCTTTCGGGTCTCTTAACCCTTGAAGAAGAAGAGGGGAGGAGATAGCGCAGGCCGGGACACCTATCTGCACACCCTGTGCGGCGGCTACCGCGAATCGCAGGTCACAGTGCAACTAGAAACAGGTGAGGGCCATGCGCGTGACTCTGTCGTAAGTTGGAGATTGATCAGCTGTAAGGGAATAGATGAAATGCTTCCCAAATGCGCCTTCAGCGAGCTTATGGGTCTCAAGGGGAGACACTCTCCAGAGGGGAGAACTCACTAATAATACGTGCCTGGTCAGGAACCAGGGTGTAAACAATCCATTTAACTCCCCTCACTTTTTTAGACTCCATGGGGAGTACAATTGAGAGCGATGCAATTTTATTTTTTCGTTTTTCTTTTTTTGTTTGTCCAACCTTATCTGCAACACCTCGAGGGCAGGTGTTTACCACGCCGCTCAGTTCGACACCCTGCCACAGCACGCCTGTCGGCCCGCCTAGACCGGCACCCGGACATCGCAGGGGCGCGGGAACGTGGCGGCGAATTGTTTGAAGACCGGGGGAGGTTGTCAGAGATAGGACAAAGCCAGGCGGACAGACCTCGAGATGAACCGCCACTCGCATCTGCCAAAGGGCGAAGGAAATCGCAACTGGACCGCAACCTGTTTTAGATTAAACCCCACCCAAAACATTCAGTGTTCACGCTATGAGAAATAAACCATTTAATATACAACCACTCGCCGCCATCCCCCTCTAGTGTGTCTGTTATGCCTGTCTCCCGCCCCCCCCCCCCCACCCACCCCCCAACTTTCTTTCAGTCTTCTCGCTCACTCTCTCACTCTCCCTCTGCTTGTCTGTCTGCCTTTTTGCTTGCCTGTCTGTTTGTCTCTCTTAAACTCTCTCCCTCTCTCTTTGTCTTGTATCTCTGTCTGCCTTGTCTTATTTGTTTATTTATCTCAGTGAACGTCTGTTCACTTAAAGTGATATTAGACAAAATAATGCAGAATGAGTGGATGAGAGAAATGGAAATAGTGTATGCAAAATGCTAGTATAGGCTACGTACGAATGTGTGTGTGTGTGTGTGTGTGTGTGTGTGTGTGTGTGTGTGTGTGTGTGTGTGTGTGTGTGTGCCCTGCGCGCGCGCGCTGCGCGCGCGCGCGCGCGCGTGCGTGTGTGTGTGTGTGTGCGACTTGACAATTGAAAAGAAAATACTGTTCTAAATGTAACAATTCAAAAGATAAATTACAAACCACACACACAACACACACACACAAACACACACACACACACACACACACACACACACACAAACCTGGAAATATTTACACAAACGAGCCAACTGGGATTAACATCATCAACGAATTACAAATGTAAAAAAGGCGTGAAGATTCTGGAAAATGCATAGGGATTCTTTTTTGTCGGAAGTTGGAGAGAGATGAGTTAAAATAGGAACAGTTAAAAAAAAATGCAGAGTATGGAAACTGTCGACTGCTCCACGAGCGCATTGTAAATTTCTGTGGAATTTTTGTACGAAGAGCGTTAACTTTAAGCCTATAAAAGAGTTTCCAGTTTCCGAAATTTGTGTACATGTACAGACGTCTTTTGTATACAGTTTACGAATTTGAATGGACGAGTTAGATGGACGAGTAGATTTCTGAGTTCTTGAACAGCAACTCAGTGAAGAATTTTGTGCATGTATTTTAAAGAGTACTGAATCTTTACACAGGTTACAGAAAGAATCAAAAGAGACTCTTTTTAAGAGTCCATAGGCTTCGTGAAGACTCCAAGATATTTTGATATAGACAGAATTTTCAGAGTTGTTGGACCCCGTACGGGAGCCGGAATAGCTCAGTTGGTAGAGTGCCTGACTCGTAATCTTGGTGATCCTGGGGTTGCGGGTTCGAACCTCGCCGGGGCGTTTCGGTACAGGGGGATTTTCCCTCGGAGTTAACATTGGTTCTGACTCCATTTCCCATATAGTCCTTCGAATGAGACTATACACCGAGTGACGGAATCCAGCAAAAGTGCACTGTTATCCCTCTAGATGTAAGGAAATGGATCAGAATTTAGTTTCGGTGATAATCTCGGCCGATTGGTAGCAGCAATAGATTCCATTGCTTGAAGAACAGATTTGGAATCAACACAAAAAAGTATTCTAGAAAAATCACGTGGAATGTCAATAATATAATGCAGAGCCATTAGAATTGCTATCAGTTCAGCCGTAAAGACAGAAAACCCCTTTCCAAGATGAAAAGATTTATCTGCTTTCAAAGCAGGAATAACAAAGCCGGAACCAGCATTGCCATTTTATAGGGATCCGTCTGTATAAACTTTTAAGTGATTAGGATAACTATCGTCAATATGTGACTTGGCCATAGCACCTAAGACGTTATTATTAACATTCTTTTGCAAATCAGTGTATATTATAATCAAACCTTGCCGGGATGGTTCCCAATTAGGAATGGGACTCAGGGGATAACGTGGGGCAATGGTTTTGTGATCAATTTTGGCAGATTTCAACAGGTTTGAGGAGTACGTAAGGATGGTTTTATTTCATCGTATTGTTTTTTTGCGCGTTTTGGAAAATCTAAATCAGATCGCATGTCAAGTTCATCCTCATTTGAGTTCTGAACAAAACAACATCTTAGAATGTATTTAGCACAGCTAATTTTCGATAAGCATCCAGGGGCAAAACGCCAGCTTCATGATATGTCCCTAAAATGCAAGCGTAAAGGGGAACTCCCAGGGCTATTCTGTATGCCTTGCAATCTGTGCTTTGTAACTTTTTTAAAGAGATACTTAGGAGCTGAAAAAAATATACTTCCTGTGCATATGAAATCCTTGTCCTGACCAGAGAGTTTGATAAATGAATTAAAGTGCACGTATCCTGTCCCCAACTCTGGTAGCTCACAACTTTAGAAGATTAAGAGCTTTCCTTGCTTGAGTTATGATATATTCAATATGTGTGTTCCATGATAATTTTGAAGTAAGATGTACACCTAAAAACTTTATGCAAGATGTGTAGGTAAGTACAGTGTCATCCATCTTAAAAGTAGGGAGATCATGAAAACTACCACCAGCGTCAAAAAGCATCATGTGAGATTTCAGCAGACAGACATAACCCATTCTCATACATCAATCTAGCGATACTGTCTAAGTCTCTTTGATATATTTTTTCATGTTTGTAATTGATCTTAAAAGTGTGTTCTTTTTTAAAGTAACATTCATCCAGATACATATATCATCAGCATATTGAACTAAACTGGAATTTTTAGAAAATACTTTTTTGTGAGATCGTGCGTTAGGATATTAAAAACAAAGGGGCAGTTACAGAACCCTGAGGGATGCCCATCTCCACAAATCTCTTGCTAGAATATGTATTTCCTCCTATTTTTGTTTGAATTGTTCTGTTGGCCAGAAATTCTTTGAATCATATCATGTGACCAGAGAGACCTATCATTTAAGTTTATGTACAAGTCGCTCATGCCAGACTTGATCATACGCCTTTTTGACATCGAAAAAAGTTGCAAAGTACATTTTTTTTCTCCGGGCAAATTGACGTTTTACCTGAGTTGTAAGCTTTACAAGGTGATCAGCAGTCGATCGCCTTTTCTAAACCCAGCCTTAGCAGTAGGATATGTCCGTTTTTTTCACAATGATAAGTAAGTCTATTTAATACATTTTTCCCATTAGCTTACCAGTATGAGAGGTGAGAGCGATAGGACGATAACTATTAATATCAGAGTTAAGTTTGCCCTGCTTGAGAATGGGCACAAGGACAGAATCTTTCAAAACAGATGGGGTCTTCCCATCTATCCAACATTTTTTCATAATGGCATACAGAAATGTTGTAAAATTGATTGGAAGGTTCCTTAACATTTCGTTTGAGACTGCATCTAAACCAGCTGAAGTTTTCTTTGTTGGCAATAACGATATAGCATTTCTTAATTCTTCTAGTATTATTTCTGCATTTAGATAATGTTCGTTGTTATCTTCTGGGTCAGAATAGATATGGTTATTTGACTGGTCTTCCCTCAAAGTTCTGCACTTCTCTGAGAGACTAATTTTGGAACTATTTTTTGCACAAAAAAAAAATCAACAAACAGTTCAACTTTTTGAGCTGATGTAGGAAATTGTTCATGCCCTACAGTGATTGGATAAGCGGGTAAATGTATTCCATGTTTCATTTCGTGTATCTTTGTCCATACCTTTGTAAAATCTTTGTTATCATTAACTTCATTTACACAAAAAATGATGACCAGTAATCGCTTTTGGCTTTCTCTATAATCCTAGTACTTTCATTTTTTTGCCCGTTTCATGGGGAGTAAGTCATCTACTTTTTGTCTTTTTGCGTGTATTTTGAACTTTGATTTCTTTTTATTAACAGCATCTTTGCAGGATTCCGTCCAGCAGACCTTGCCAGCATGTTTAGAGGATTTTGTCTGACTACAGTTTGGAATTGCCTCGGTCGCAGCTTTCAAGACCGATTCAGAAAAGTTACAATACATTTTATCAATATCTGGGTTCTCCAACATGGCAACATTAAAGGACATTAAAATGGACTTGAATTTATCCCAGTCAGCTCGTTTATAATTAAAATCTTGGGATTTTATCCCTTGTATCATCATGCAAAATTGTAAATCCTCTCCAGGAAATGGTAATTTGGGAGCTGATCGCTACCTAATGTGTTATTATGAGCTTGCCAAGTACAGCTAGTCGCTAGTGATGGCGAAATCACAGACAGGTCAATAGCAGATCGTTTGTGGCTAGGAACATCAGGCAATCTAGTTATGGTTCATTTAGAAGAAAGAGTGCCGGGTCCGAAATATTCTCCACTAGATGATTGGAGCTGACCTTAGCGCAGCCACTTTCCCAAAATGGGGCGTGTTCATTAAAGTCACTGGCTACTGGCCACTTTTCATTTTGGGTACCTAGGGTACGTAGCCAGTCACTGTTACAATCATCAATACCTTTAGGGAGATAAACAGAAAGAATATTTAAAATTAATGAGTTATCAAATTTGACACAAGCTGCACAAGAGTGGATATCTGGCGCAGTCGATGGTACTGGCGTTGAAATTGGATGGTAAGATAGCTTTTCATGTATATAGATGGCACAGTTCACTTTTCCTGTTTTCGTCAGAGAGATGATACACTGGAGGGTAGAAGAAATGAGCGAGACGTGGTAAGTTCATCTTGGACACATTTAGTGACTGAAGAATAAGCACTGCATAGGAGTTATTTTCTATGTGTTCTTGAAAGTTCGCGATATTGGTTGACACTGATCTACAGTTCCATTGTAAAATGTCTATTTTTGATTTGTTTAGTCATTGATACAGATGAAATTCAAAAGCTGAAAGGAAAAAAAAAAAAATAAAAAAAAAATAAAATAAAATGAAAAGAAGTCTCGATAAATACCAGTTAAACTTTGAAACAGACTACAAGCACAACAATGGAAACAAAAAAAAAAAAAAAAAAAAAAAAAAAAAAAAAAAAAAAAAAAAAGAAAAACACGAGATTTAATTAACATTTATAGAGTGGTTACAGTAATGGCGAATTGGAGAGATACTATCATTCAGCTGGTAGAAGACGATCACGGGAACCAATCGAAATGGGCAGAAAGTGGTCCATGTGATTGTACCGAGGTCTCAGTCTGCCGTCCTGATGGCGTTCTCTTGGGATGTTCTGATTATGCCGCCTTTGTTTCATCCAGAACAGGTAATGCAGATGGCGGCCAACGTTGCCGGCAAAAACGCTCGAGCCTCTTGTGGAGGGATGAATGTTATCCCGCATGTATTGTCTCTTGCTGTTGATGTTTTCGTGAGACACAAAGGAGACATTTTTGACATTTTTGACATTGTGAAGACTTGAAAGATTTGCAGCATTAAAAACTTCACGTTTGTTGTTGAGATCTGAGAGACATGTTGGTGCTACCTTGCTAACGACAATGCGCATTTCAGGATGTTTTTTCGGTGGTTTTTCACCAGGCTGATGAATATGTTTGAGGTAGCTTTTGGATCTCTTGATGTTTTAAGGTCATTTAAACCCACATGGAGTACAACAACATCATAATCTGGGAGAGTATTGTCAAAGAGCAGATCTTGGCATTCTCTGATAGTGTAAATCTTCTGGTTCCTGACAACAAGACCGTAGGCATATCCTAAACGATCTCCGGAAAACTCCATCAATACAGAGTCATGCAACACTAGAACCTGGGGTAGATCTGATGTGCTGTCAGGTTTAGGTGTGTTTGACTTGTTTGCTCCTGTTTGCTGCCAGTTTGTGCTCTGATGCGTGTGTTGGATGTCCCTGATGTTGGATTTAATCATTTTGAGGGCACTTTCTTTCTTTCTTTCTTTGTTTTTGTCTCAATACTGTTTCCTCTGGGAATAGATAGTTCTTTTTCAACCGGCGTGTTACTTTCGTCATCCAGTTTTACATCACTTTGTTTTCCGTCAGAGTGTTCCACAAACGAACTTTTTTTTTCCATTTTTTAGAACGTCTGAGTAACTCGGTCTCTTTATTTTGCCATCAGCTGAAGAAGTCGCTGCGATTTTGAATTGAGAGGTAGGTGTTTCAACAGTTGTTTGTGTAGAATGATGGACAGGGTTCTGGCTTGCTGGATTTTGTCTTGACGACACGTCAGCAACATGGCGACTGAAGACACCTCTCTTTAACTGCTGCCACCAGAAGAGGGTCATGGGGAGACTCCGGAGCTCACAAAGCTCCAAAAAGCTGGGTAATGCCGTTCCTAAGTATCAACTATGATCTTGTTTCGAAATCAGCTTGCCCCTGTGCCTGATTTGTGTGATTCCAGTCACGCCAAAAAGCGCGATCAGAGTTCTAGTGCAAAATATTCATCCACCAACGACAATTTTCTTAAATACACTGAATGTTCGAAACTAGTCTCTTGGTCAAAAACCAACCTACCCGACTACATGCTGTGTGTTTTTCATCAGAACTCAGAGAAAGTATATGTCTCTGAACAATGTGCCTCGGGATATACATGACATCAGAACTTTTGTTAAAAATTGAAAAGCAAAAAATCAAATCTGGATCGAGAAGCCTGTCCTGGAACTACTTCTCTTAGTGTGGTGAGTACCAGATCTAAATCGGTCGATCTCTCTGTCCAACACGATGAGAAAACAACCTCAGAAACATTCTCGCATTTTCGCATTTTCACGACACAGTTTGCATTGACAGTCAAGCAAAACAAGATATCTTTTTTCTAAAAATGAGCGACTCGGTTTCAGATCTAAAAAAGTAAAGTTAAAATATGCACGTGCCTAAACTCTCAAAGGAGATACAATAAAATGACAACACACTCTGAGAGAGAGAGAGAGAGAGAGAGAGTTTAATTGTGGAGGCCACCTGCTCATACAAAAAATGGATGATGGGGAAGGGAGGGGTGGGGGGCGCCGTAGGCGAGGGAACGGGCTTAGTAATTATCAGAAACACGGATAAATGTACGGTTTAAAGAAAAGAAATCAATGTACATCAGCAAAGTGTGTAAATGAATAACAAAAGTGCAAATAGTCGAACAGCTACATGAATGAGCAGGTTGTTAATCGTGAACTGGCGAAAAGCAAACTGACAAGCATATAGGCCTATTGAAACGGAGGGGATGAATGTCCGAAAGTCAGTAAAATTACATTTAGAAGTATACCACAACTTTGTTTGAAACATTAAGCAGTCTTTCACATACAAATAAATGAGCTGATTCGAATGTGTCTAGCTTAATCGTACTCAAAATCTCTGCTGCACGGAAAAAAAAAAAACATCTGTTTCACTTGTGCGTCAGAAAGTTGGAAAAAAAAAAAAAAAAAAACTTTTGTGTTTAGATTGCAAGTGCCCACATTGTTTTCAAGATAGCAAAAATTTTGCATGTTGCTTCGCTTGCGAATTCTTCAAAGGTGCAAGACTCTGGCAATTTTGTCGTGAGAGCAAATCCCCAATATTTATACTTATTAACTACTTCTGTGACTTCCTATCGTACGTCCATTTTTCTCTGGCAGAAGCAAAACCTCCTTTTCTAGAAAATAATCTTAGTTTTGTCCAAATTTACCGTAAGGCTCAAAGTTTTCGAGGCTTTTTCTAGATTATCAAGCTGGTTTTGTAGACCTCCTGGGGTGGATGCAAGTAGAGCAATATCAGCAGCAAACACTGAAGACTTTATTTTGTAGAGTCAGTAGTTTTATGCCTTGTCTTTTCCCCTTGAGGGCAATTAAAAAAAAAGAATCAGTTACATGTCCGCCCCATCTCACGCATACGTTTAGAGAGCTGTACCTAACTTTAAGAATGTTGAATTTAGTTGATTTTCTGCATTTTCAACATCTTCCAAAGTGTGTTTCTATCTACTGTGTCAAAAGCTTTGCGGTAGGCTATAAACGCATCATACACTTTTCCTTCTCACTCACTGTCCGATTTACTTCTTAGCACTGATGTCATGGTGAAAAATATGATAAATGGTCGAATAGGTTCTCCAGAAATCTGCTTGTTCCTTGCTGAATTTCCTTTCTTTTACCGCCCAGTTACATTTAAAAAAAATTCAAAATGGCTACATTACTAAGTAGTACTATACCTATACAGTGATCAGGATTTGTTTCGTCACGCTTTTAAAGATAAGAACTATAACTGACTGACACCAACTCATGGGCAAGTGGCTTGCATCATATAACTTGATGAACAGCTGTGTTATAAAGGGTGTAACATGATCTTCAACGTATTTGACAAATTCTAACGTATATCACCTCGCCCACTTCCCAAGTCATTCGGGGGAAGACTACCACCTTCGTCACCAGTGTGAACTGACTACAGAACAGGTGCTAGAACTGTTGGAACTATGCCTTACTAGCACCTACTTTTCGTTCAACCATGAGGTCTACCAGCAGAAACAAGGAGCTGGCATGGGTTCGCCTGTATCTCCAGTGGTAGCCAACCTGTACATGGAACATTTGAAAAGTAGCCCTTGAGACCACTGCCAACCCTCCCAGCATGTGGTACTGCTATGTGGATGACACCATGACCCGCATACATGTGACAGAGGTTGACAGCTTCACCACTCACCTGAATTCCATCGACGACAGTATCCAATTCACCTCGGAAACTGAAGCAGAAGGGAAGATCCCATTCCTGGACACTCTCATCACCCAAACCCATGACGACAGGGTGGAGACCACCGTCTATAGGAAACCCACCCACACTGACCAATTTCAGAATTTTCACTCTAACCACCCCCTCCAGCACAAGAGTGGTGACACACAGAAAACACAAAAGCTATATTTACAGTGACAGAAGGATGTCATATTGTTTCCAACAGAAAGAGCTCCATGAAGAATGACCATTCAAAGGTCCTTACTTTTTGTAAAAGCAGTAGAGATACTTGCAATTAGAAGAAGGCAAAATCTGAAAATAAAAGGAGCTGACATCAAACAACACGTCACTGTCTTGTGGGCATTGCCTCTCTCCACTGCTCCATTTCTGAGCTGTGAAAAATAAGAAGTTCGTAGAGCACGTCATTCATGTCCGCTCTGCGGACAGCAATCTGGCGAAGACTTAACCAAATGTGTATCAATGAGTAATGTAGTGACTGTTCAAGACTGAAATTCTGCCTCAGCTCACTGAAGCGGCATGACACTCAGCTGAGAACTTACGTTGATTATGGTCACTGGTCTCTTTGATATCATGAACATTGAAACATCACTCGTACTCAAGCAGAGAAAGGGTAAGCCCATGTGGAACCCGCACTTGCAATGTAAATGTAATACAGACCGGCCAGATGAGCGAAGAGTACAAAGGGGGTATATTCCGGCCTGGAGGATATATATAACATGGTCTAAGCTAAGCTGGTTTCAACCCCTGAGGGGGGGGGGGGGGGGGGGGGGGGGGGGTTTAAAGAGCTTAGGTTACTTTACACCCGGGGTATTATTAACCTGTTACACGGTGTAGCAGATCAGACTCCACCGCATCCTGAGTTGGCCCCTGTGTAAAGCGGGCTACAATTCGCTTGTTCTGAAAGATGTAGAAGGTTGACAAGAAAGCTGGTTTCTGTGCAGTGAAAAAGACATGTCAGATGTAGAAGGTTGACAGTAAGCCGGTTTCTGTGCAATGAAAAAGACATGTCAGATGTAGAAGGTTGGAAATAAGCCGGTTTATCGGCAGTTGAAAAGACATGTCAGATGTAGAAGGTTGACAAGAAAAACTGGTTTCTTTGCAGTGTGATAAGGTAAGGTAATGTGAAAAAGACATGTCAGATGTAGAAGGTTGACAAGAAAGTTGGTTTCTCTGCAGTGAGATAAGGTAAGGTAATGTGAAAAAAGGGACACGTCAGATGTAGAAGGTTGACAAGTACGTTGGTTTCTGTACAATGAAAAGGACATGTCGGCTGTAGAAGGTTGACAGTAAACCGGTTTTTGTGCAGTGAAAAAGACGTCAGATTTAGAGGTTGACAAGAAAGCTGGTTTCTGAGCAATGAAAAAGACATGTCAGATGTAGAAGGTTGACAGTAAACCGGTTTCTGTGCAGTGAAAAAGACATGTCAGATGTAGAAGGTTGACAAGAAAGCTGGTTTCTGTGCAGTGAAAATGACATGTCAGATATAGAAGGTTGACAAGAAAACTGGTTTCTCTGCAGTGAAAGAGCATGTCAGATGTAGAAGATTGACAAGAAAGCTGATTTCTCTGCAGTGAAAAGACATGTCAGATGTAGAAGGTTGACAAGAAAACTGGTTTCTCTGCAGTGAAAAGACATGTCAGAAGTAGAAGATTGACAAGAAAACTGGTTTCTGTGCAGTGAAAAGACATGTCAGATGTAGAAGGTTGACAAGAAAGCTGGTTTCTCTACAGTGAAAAGACATGTCAGATGTAGAAGATTGAAAAGAAAACTGGATTCTCTGCAGTGAAAAAAGACATGTCAGATGTAGAAGGTTGACAAGAAAAATGGTTTCTCTGCATTGAAAAGATAAGTCAGATGAAGATTCGTAGAAAACCGGTTTCTATGCAATGAAAAAGACATGTCAGATGTAAAGGTTGGCAGTAAGCCGGTTTCTGTGCAGTGAAAAAAGATGTCGGATGTAGAAGGTTGACAAGAAAGCTGGTTTTCTGTGCAGTAAGCCGGTTTGTGTGCAGTGAAAAAGACATGTCAGATGCAGAAGGTTGGCAGTAAGCCGGTTTCTGTGCAGTAAGCCGGTTTCTATGCAATGAAAAAGACATGTCATATGGAGAAGATTGGCAGAAAGCGGTTTCTATGCAATGAAAAGACATGTGAGATGGAGAAGGTTAGCAAGAAAGCCAGTTTCTGTAAGCGTTTCTTAAATACTTTTTTCTTTCTTCTTCCTAAGGCAGGTAACCAACACTGAAAACTTCAGGTGATAGCCTTGGTTAAGAACATGAACGGTGCGGGTTTCATGAATAAGTCCTTAAAACAGAAGGCTCGGTCAAATGCCACCTCTGCTGGAACCTTCTTTCGGAAGACAATCATCAGACGTTAAAGCTAGAACTAATTAATGATCCGATGGAATGTGTGGAGTAGAATCTTCAAACAAAGAACGTTCAATAGATAAATGATCTGCCAGTAAGAACTTCAGTTTGAAGGACGATCTTCAGATGAAAAAAACAAAACGAGCTGAGGGTTCCTCTTCTTCAGCGACAAGACTTTCTGCGATTCATCGTATGTGAAGACATGGTATTAAAAGGCCACATAAATTAAAAGAAAAAAAAAGCTTGACCAGAGAGAACGGCAGCTGTACGGACAGTAACCGGCCTGCCAGGCTGGGTGAGTGTCCGGCTGTCCCTTGAGAATTTGCGGGCATCCTTGAGTGTCTTGAAGAATGCTCTGTCAAGTGGCTGTGAGGTGAGAATGTGATCCTATGTAGTCTATGTTCATCGCAGAAATCAGCTGCCGTCAGGGTTTTATGGTTGTCACGATCTTATGGCAAGAGAGAGAGAGAGAGAGAGGGGAAGACAGAGAGAAGGGAGGGAGGAGAGAGAGGGTGGGTGGAGGTGGGGGTGGGGGGAGTTACAATGAAGGGATCAACTGATGGACGTTTACCCCGCTTTTGACGTGCTGCGATCATTAAAAAATTCACACTCTGTTGGAGCTTCACACACGCACATTCCAAACCAATAAACAAAATCTGCACACACACATACACAGAGAGAGAGAGAGAGAGAGGAGAGCGAGAGAGAGAGAGAGAGAGAGAGAGAGAGAGATGATAATAGTACTAAATGAATGAATGAATAAAGACAAAGGGAAAAAAACACACACACACACACACACACACACACACACACACACACAACACACACACACACACACACACACACATGTTCGTAGGCACAGAGAGAGAAAGAGAGAGAGAGAGAGAGATGCTCTTCTCTTGTAAAGCTGTCTTTTTTCCAAAATAAACGTGTTAACATACAAATCCTAAATCACTGTTGCAATGCTACTTTATTTCTATGACGAAACTGAAAGCAAATTTACATAATCTGGTCCCTTATGTACATCATATAAATGACAACAATTTTTGATGATCTGGTATCTTATTTGTATCATGAAATTGTAACCAAATGTATGCAAGCTGTTACTATATTCATAAAATGAAAATGAAAACAAAAATAACATCATTTTGTTTGTACCACACTTCTTCATCTATCCACTGTTTGAACAACACCTTTAGCTGAATAAATCTCTCTTCATGAACACCAGAGTCTTTCTTTCGGGCTATGAGTACTGAAACACACAAGTACCGACTCATTCAACAGCATAAAACGACAACAGCGACAAACAACAAAAAACACCACCACCACCACCACCACAACAACAACAGCAAACAACAACACAACAACAAACAACAGCAACAACACAACAAAAAAAAACAACAACAACAACGACAACAAACAACAACAACACACACACACACACACACACACACACACACACACACACACACACACACACACACACACACACACACACACACACACACACGGAAGTGCTGTGACGTTAGGGTCACTAATTTTTTGAAACAATTCTGAATAGTATACCATATTCACAAGGTAAAATACAATATGGACATAAAAAGAAACTTTTACTCATGAATGCCCATAGATTTAGTTTCCCATTATCACTTTCACATCATTGTTATCATCTCCTCGTATCAATTTTAATCTCTTTTCACATCGTTTCCATCATCTCTTTGACATCGGTTTCATCATCTCTTTGACATAAGTTTCATTATCTCTTTCACATGAGTTTCATCGTCTTTTGCACATTGTTTTCATCATCTCTTTCACACAGTCTCGACGACATGACCCGCATATGAACATGCTTATTACCACAAGCGATATCGGGAATGTTCAAGTGTATAAACAATGATTATGTATATAAGCTGAAATCAGATCCGCTGTAGCGTCAACGCTTATGCAGCAATCAAGTCTTATCACATCAAATCAACCAGTACCGATGACTGTAGCATGGCGGGCACCACGCTGATATGGAAGAAGAAATCTGGTCACAAAATAGATAAAAAAAAAACATGAAACTGTGTAGTCACAAACACAAACACTTCAGACAGGGTAAGTACAAACGACCAGTGCCGTTTAAGAAAACAGATATTTCAATCAAGCAAGCAACCAACTGACCAGTCATACAAGCGATCGACTGAACGTGTTTCCTATTCACATATGGATACTGCCCGGACTAACCGATCAGTTCACTGACAAGGCAATCGACTGTTCCATCAATGGGAATATCGAGCCTTCACGTATATGCATATATACCGTGTCCATTCTCCCAGACACGCTGAAGACCATGTCACATTAACCACACACTATGGCACCGGATGCTGGAAGCAATATTTTCACCACAACGTCAGTCCAAAACGAACAGTACTCTGGTCTCAAGGGGGATGCTTTTCGGAGATGGACTGGATGCAACTATGTTTGTAATGTCATGATCCATCTTCCATTTGCCTGAAATTGTGCATCCACACAAGGAAAATTCCGTGTATGATTTATCGAACTGCATCGAGTTGAAACTGAATCTGTACAATATGCCATAATTAAACTTAAAATGCCCGGAAGTTTCAAATCCATCAGATGAAACGTCCTGTTAGAATTTTCTGGATGGCTTCAATCAGGAGTCCTCCATTTCATTTTCGGAGAAATGTCCGATCAGAAATTCCCAAGCAGTACATTTTACATCATCCACGTAAAGTTAGACTTCTCTCAGGGGAGGGTGAGTTGGTGAGGGGAGGGAGAAAGGGAGGGATAGGGTTGGGGGTGACGGGAATGGAAGACCGGAGGCAGAGGAGGGGCGGTGAGGGGGGGGGGGGAGGACTTGAAAAGAGATTTAAAGTGTCGGTGATTAGACATTCTATCCTGACATGCAAAGATGTCGGTACAGCGTTCAAATGATGTACATCTCAAAGAGGATGGGTGTCAGACGAAAAAGCTGCGACAATATCATCAACACAGATTCACAAGTACCATTTCTTCTATAATCTCAGAACATTAAAAAAAGACACCTAAACAAGACCATTTATCATTACATGCAATACCTTTCATCATTTTGTTAATTAACACGTAGGTTATATCCAACCAGAACGCAAAAAATTGGTCGTGAATGAATGAAACCCCAAGCAGGGCAAACCATGTTCAAGTCACAATAACCAGGCTTCTCTCACACTCCAGGACTTTAATCCACGCGTGCAGTTCAACGGGGTCCATGAGGGCAGTTTAATTCTTGGAAAGTTTGGCCCGGATGAGGAGGATGAGGAAGGCGATGATGCGGAAGCCAACCAGAAGGACGAGGAGGAGACCGATGTTCATCCAGTTGTTGTCCTGTTGCGTGAACAAACAAAACGTTATGAGTACACGACGTGGATTGACACAGTCATCATTCTGACAGCATGCCCAAATCTTGTTTATCTGTTTCAGTGATGTTACAGCTCAGCGTATTATTTTTTGATTCAATGCCCATCTTGCGCCCAATTTGACCAGATGAGTGATTGCTCTTTCTTCATGTTCGTTGTCCTGGGTGTTGTTTATCTTGCCTGAAGAAGACCTAAGAGGTTGAAACGCGTCGTGTTTAGTCTTGTGGTTCGCTTGTCTTTGTTTGGTATATTTATTACATAGACTTTTAAAACATTTCTTTTGACTGTAAGTCAAACAACAAAATCCGATAAGAAGATGAACAAAACTCTCTATGTTCAGTCTACATATAAAGAGGAGAATATGAGGGAACTACTTTATGAGAAAAAAAGCTTTCAGTTCTATGCTTTATATCGCAAAGCGACAAACTGCTTTGTCTGAAAAAAAAAATGCGTGTTTTGAAGTACTGGGACAATCTGAAACAATTAAATCGCCAATTTCAGCAGTTATAAGAAGGAAAAGGAGGGCGAGAGAGGGGGAAAGCTGATAACTGGTACATATTTCCTAACTACACAGGCAACATTGACACGACTGTCGTAATTCTTAATAAAACCCAACAAAAATTTACACAACAAACCTTGGTTTTCAAGTCGGCTCTGAATTTAATTGTCATTTTTGTTAATTAATCGTCTTCTTGCCCCCGATCATTAGAATTTTCATAATCAATCACTGCAGAGTAGCCATGCCAGCATGCCCTCTAAATTTCAGGAGCGTCTGCGGAGGTTTTGTGCCCGTTTTTCAAAATTTTATGCGTAGACGAGCACAACAGTGTAGGCTGCTGTGTTTGAAGACAGTGAAAATTCGTAGTATGCGCCTGTCCTTCGCCCTGATCTTTCTGATCGCCACTCTGCTTCAAAGGTCTGGCGATGTGGAGTTGAACCCAGGACCTGGTCAAGAGTCAAAGAAGACGGAAACAGGAACTATGCGCCAAACGCGACTCCAGTCAGCAAGCAGTAACCTGTCTGTGGACGGCAGAACAGGTTCAACCGATAGGACGGGGTCCGATCGGGAACCCTCCATCCATGACGTTCTGCAGTCCCTGTCAGGTATGGACCAGAGCTTGTCACGACGGCTGGATACCCTGAATACTCACTTCAACAATCTTCATGAAGCGGTGTCCGGTCTTAGGGAAGAAGTGACCAAACAACGCGAGGAAATTGAAGCTTTGAAAAATGAAAATGAGAAATTGAGAACAACTAATCGCGAGCTGTCTGATAGAGTTGAACAAGTGGAAAAAAAGAGCTTGACGATCAAGAAGGAAGGTCAAAGAGAAACAATTTGATTTTCTCTGGCCTTAAAAAGCAAAAGTCGAAGGAAACCTGGGACGATTGTGAAAGCCTGGTACAAAGTGTAATCAAAGATCAGTTGAAGATTACGGATGACATTTCTTTGGACAGAGCTCACCGACTCGGGAAAAGTGACAACGCTCCTATTGTGGCGAGATTTACCAAACTTTAAGGACAAAGAACGTGTACTGAAAGCCAAGAGACAATTAAGATATCTGATGAAGGAAACACTATCTTCATCGCCGAAGACTACTCTAAAGGAGTCCGCGAGGTACGGAAGAAGCTGGTGCCGTTCCTCAAGAGGGCCAGGGAAGACAAACTGAAGAAGGCCAGCATGGTTTTCGACCACCTCCTGATCGACGGCAAGCGATGGTACTACGATCAAATGAACGACACCCTAAGAGACTCAAAGTGATGTGTCGGCCAACAGAAGGCTGAGAAACTTCCGACAGAAACTTTACATAATTATAAAATCAACAAGTCTACTATCTACCCAGGAGAAAGCTGTGACGAACGTTGCGCTTTCTTGGATGGATCCAGCGGACGGGTATGCTGTGGTGAAGCAGCGTGTGCGGAATTGTGTCAATTGGGGGAGGACCGAGATCCCGTGGGGTCTGGGCTGAGGGGTTGATTCTGTGCGCACACACTGTGACAGAACTGTGATTGTGTTGATTCTGTGCGCACACACTGTGACAGAACTTGTGATTGGTGTGATTTTGTGCGCACACACTGTGACAGAACTTGTGATGGTGTTGATTCTGTGCGCACACACTGTGGCAGAACTTGTGATGGTGTTGATTCTGTGCGCACACACTGTGACAGAACTTGTGATTGTGTTGATTCTGTGCGCACACACTGTGACAGAACTTGTGATTGTGTTAATTTGTGCGCACACACTGTGACAGAACTTGTGTTAATGTTGATTCAGTGTGCACACGCTGTGCCAGAACTTGTGTTGATGTTGAATCTGTGCATCACTTGGATAACGGAGAAGAGGTATGTTTTAACACAGATTAATAATTTCACTTTTGTCACGTGGAATGTAGACGGTCTAGTGTCAAAACTGGATGAAACAGACTTTATTTATTTATATTTCTAATTTTCACTTTGTAAATTTAGTAGAAACCTTTGTAGATAACTTCCATGCATTTAAATTTCCAAATCACACAGCATTTTGTAGTCCTGCCCAAAAGTTTTCAAAACAAGGTCGACGATCAGGTGGTGTTCTTGTATTAATTAAAACTACGCTATTTCATTTGTTCGTCAAGTAAAATGTAAGTATGATAATATGTTGTGTTTTATTATTGACAAAGAATGTCTCGGACTAAACAAAAATCTGTTATACATGTGCACTTATGTGCCACCAAGTGGAAGTCCTTTCTATCAAATTAATAATATTGATAGTGGTATAAGTCTGGTGGAAGAATGTCTGACGGACATGATGATAGATAAGAATATGTATGTTATGGTATGTGGGGATTTGAATGCACGGACTTCTGACACGTCTTATGAAATTGATAGTTGTTGTCTACCTTTTCACATCGATTCAAAAAATGATGTCAATATTATGACAAGGAAGTCAGAAGACAAACAAAGAGAATATGTTTGGTAAAATGTTATTAAACATGTGTTCTACCTTAGGACTCTGCATCCTTAATGGCGCTTGTAACGGCGACCTCCAGGGTCGCTATACATATGTATCCGATTTTGGGTGTAGTGTTATTGACTATTTTATTTTTATCAGAAGAAATTATATCATACACTCTTGCCAACATGTACACTTTTTGTTGCTGACAGAATTGAATCAAGTCATATGCCTGTTGAATTCTCGCTGTGTGGGGGTAACAAATGGAAATGATTTTGATAATGAGATATCAAATGAAAATAACAGTTACATTAAAAGATTGATTTGGAATCCACAGAAGAAGGACATCTTTCTAAGATCTCTTGAGTCTGAAATGATAATAGAAAAGATTGATTTGGCAACTAGACTTGAAGTTGAAGTCGATGTAAATAAGGCTCTGAAAGAATTTAATGGTTGCATGATGGACGCTGCTTCATGTATGCTCGTAAATAAGCGGATGGGTACATGTAATCAGAAAAAAAAAACAGTTGGTTTGATAATGAATGTTTTGTCGAAAGAGACGAAATGTAAGAAAACTCCTTAGAATCTTTCGCAGCCCCTGTCGAAGGGCAGCTAATGATGAACAAATAAAAAAGCTGAAATCAGATAATCTGCATAATTACCGTAAGGCTCGAAGAGAATATAAAAATTTACTTAGGCGGAAAAAGAAAACAAAGTAAAACTAGAGTCTTTTCCGAACTCCTGGATAGGATCGATAATCAAGAAGAATTTTGGAAGAAGGGTGAACCAACTAGCACCGAAACGTATACAGTCATTGAACAGTATATCTACAGATAAATGGTTTAACCATTTCGTGATCTTTTGGAGATCGAGGACTGTACTGAGGGATATTGGTGAAGTAAATAATCAAATGACTCCGGAATACACAGAAGTTGATTTTTACGTACTAAATGCACCAATCTCCAATCAAGAAATAAGAAGCGCCATTAAAAATCTGAAAAGTGGAAAATCTCCCGGGCCTGACGGTATAATTGGAGAAATTTTTAAGTGCGCATCAGACGTCGTTATAAAATTTTTTGAAAAATTGTTTAACGAACTATTTGATAAAGGTACTTATCCAGAAAACTGTCAGAATCTTTAATACAGCCATTACATAAAAAGGGTAATTTAGACAATCCCAACAATTATAGAGGTATCTCGCTTACAGACATCAGCGGAAAAAAACTTTATAGCCATATCATAAATCATAGATTACAGTTTGGGATTAATATGCATAATATCATAGATGAACATCAAGCTGGTTTTAGAAAAGACTACTCAACTATAGACCATATATTACACTTTTTGCCGTTATTCAGAAACAACTGTCTCGAAATCGTAAATTATATGTCGCATTCATTGACTTCGAGAAAGCATTCGATTCTATTTCAAGGAAATTGTTATGGCCTATCTACAGAAAAAAAACGGAATTCGAGGTAAATTATTTGATTGTGTGAAAAGCATGTATATTAACTTAAAGACGCGGGTTAAAATTGGTTCATATATGACAGATTACATAAACTGCCTGCGTGGAGTAAAACAAGGAGATGTTTGCAGTCCTGTCTTATTTTCATTGTTTTATAAATGAATTAGCAGCTGACATAATTAATAACGGAAGACACGGGGGCTGTACTAACACCTACTCTTGTCGAACTTTTTATTTTGTTATTTGCAGATGATATTATATTAATATCTGAAACGCAAGTAGGGTTGCAAAATCAGCTGAATAATTTGTATGAATCATCAACTAAATTGAAATTAAAAGTTAATATGAACAAAAGTAATATAATGTTTTTTCGTAAAGGGGTTTTCTTGCAGCGCACGAACACTGGCATTTGGGCGGTTCTGAAATGAAAGTAGTGAACACATACAAATATTTAGGACTATATTTTTCTACAAAATTGAGTCTCTCATCCTCCTGTGGTGACCTAGCTACACGGGGTAAAAAGGCGGTTATTGGTATATTGACATTATTATATAATTATGATATCCAGTCTATTGAAATTTTTGTAAACTCTTTGATGCTAGAGTGCAGCCAGTACTTCTATATGGTCAGAAATTTGGGGTCTTGATGAAAGTATAAAATGCATATAAAAAAAGTACACTTGTTTGCATTTAAAACGCTTTCTAGGTGTCACAGAAAGGACTGCTAATGCGATGATTTATGGAGATACTGGTAGATTCCCATTATATGTGAATGCATACATTAGATCAATTAAATACTGGATCAAACTGACACGGATGAATGAAAATCGCCTCCCCTACAAAGCTTACCTGATATGCTACTTATTTGGATGAGAAAGGTAAAAAAAGAACTGGGTAACCAACATTCGATTAGTTTTATTTCAATTTGGATTTGGGTATGTGTGGGGAAAATCAAGGTGTAGAATCAGTTGACCATTTCATAAATTGTTTTAGACAAAGACTGATAGATTGTTACTGGCAGGATTGGGACAGTCGAATTTGTTCAAGTGAAAGATTTACAATGTACAGATCATTCAAAATGAATCATACTCAAGAACTGTATTTTGCAATTGACACAAACAGACTTGTAAGCAAGCACTTGTTAAATTCAGGTTTGGAGTGAGTAATATCAAATCGCACTCACTTCGGTACAAAAAATATAGAGATGTAGAATTAATTTGCCCCATGTGTAATAATAACCAAGAAGATGAAATCCATTTTAGTTTGTGTTGCCCGTTCCTCAGTG
This sequence comes from Conus betulinus, assembly GCA_016801955.1. Lineage (NCBI taxonomy): Eukaryota > Metazoa > Mollusca > Gastropoda > Neogastropoda > Conidae > Conus > Conus betulinus. The sequence continues at coordinate 26,937 of JADBJO010013009.1, read as the reverse complement.
ACCTTCGACGTGATCTCATACCACTCAAATACTATAGAGAGCCAACTTTTAGATATACATTGTTAATGTCTTCAAAAAATCCAAAAATAGTAAAACAGTTTGCGATATTTCTTTACCTAGCTTTTAAACGTAGGGACGCAATTGTGAACGACTAGATATGCTGGAAAGAACACATGACTGACAAAATGATGGTAGGATACCCGAGGTAATAATTTATAACTTTGTATGTCCTTGGTTCTGAGCTGGTTTATGTTGTTTGCCTCTTTTGTAATGTAAGAGTGTACGATTGTATATTCAAACATTGTCACATCTAGGTCACGGTATTTTATGACTTGACCGAGTATTCAGTTCGTTGATACCGTAGCTTTTCCTCGTTGGTGTGTGCGTCAGGTAGTGGGTTTCTGTTTCATGGTTTGTTGTTCTATGTACGTCGAAAATAGAATAACAGTGTCAGTGCACCAATCATCTTTTTTTTCACAAGGACAGCCCCAAGGGAAAATAGGTCAGTGTATGAGACGGTACGTAATCTCTCTCTCTCTCTCTCTCTCTCTCTCTTTTCCACGACGCGTTCTTGATGTCATATTTATACCCTTTCGCATTTGGTTTCAAGTATGAGGGGAACGTTTGGACTTGTAGGAGGGCGGGGGGCTGAAATTTAACACGAGAAAATATATCTAAACATCGTCACATGTAGGTCACAGTCTTCCATTACATCACCCAGTATCAAATTCGTTTAAACTGTAGCTTTTCCTTGCTGGTGTGTGTGTGTCAAAGTGTGTGTGTGTGTATGGGGGGGGGGGGGGGGGGGGGGTAGGGGGGGGCAGGGGGGGGGGGGGGGTTCTGTTTCGTTGTTTGTTTTCCTACATGTGTGGAAAATAGAATGCAAGTGTCAGTGCACCCTATCTTTAGCGTATGAATAAACCCAGGGGCTCTGTCTCACACTCCAAAATCTGTAAGAACGCAAGAGATGTTCATCAATAACAGAATTATACTGACACGCACGTTGAGCGAAAGTAGATGAAGAACAAGATGCAAACATACTCCCAGTTTACCTTGAATACGACGTCACAATCAAACATGCGTCATGATGTCTTTCGTCACTTCGGATTATGACGCAAAGAAGCTTTGACGTCATGTTTGCGTTATCATTTTCTAGATATTCCATAAAGAAGAAAATCAGTTTTGGGGCGTTGTAGCCGTTAGTAACGGCTATTCTAGTAAAATAAAACATCGGTCATCATCCGTGACGCATAATGAACATACCTACAAATTTTCAGAAAGATCGGTCCTGAAGTTTTGTCTGGAGCGAGTGGAACACATTTTGACCACGGACAGACACACACACACCACACAGACTGACGGACAACATTTCTTTGTTCCCATTGTAAAAGTACTCCCTGTTCTATAAGAACTGGGAATACAAAAAAAAAGAAAGAAAGAACAGCATGTGAAAAAAAGAGGAGGATGGAGGCTCCACAAATAAACACACACACACACACACACACACACACACACACAGATTACGTATCATCCTTGCACTTCGTTTTTGATTTCAAGGATGGCTTCGGGGGAATGTTTGGACTTGTGGGAGATCGACGAAGGTGGGGGAGGTGGGAGGGGGAAAGGGCAGAGAGGAGAGAAGAAGAAATGTAACGCAGCAATTATATTTAAACATTGTCACATTTAGGTCACAGTATTTCCTTACATGACCAAGTATTTAGGTCGTGGATACTTTAGCACTTCCTCGGTGTGCGTGTGTGTGTGTGTGTGTGTGTGTGTGTGTGTTTTCAATATGTCGAAAACAGAATTACAGTGTCAGTACACCAAACATCAGCTGATAAATAGACCTAGGGGGCTCTGTGTCACCTTCTGAAGTACTGAAGACCGCAAGAGATGTTCATCTGAGGCGCGCGGGGTTTATCCGTTTTGCCTCCTCGTCTTTCTCCGCCTTTATCCCTGCCTGACTACCTGTCGGTCTGTCAGTCGCTCTCTCTCTCTCTCTCTCTCTCTCTCTCTCTCTCTCTCGCAAAAGACCTCTTTGATAATGACAATAGAATATCGAAGTGCCAAAGTGTCAATGACAATAGAATATCGAAGTGCCAAAGTGTCAAAAAGTGTCAACTCTCTCTCTCTCTCTTCCCATCCTCCTCCTCTCGCTCTCTTATTTTTTTTTTGTTAACTGGATTTTTTT
>JADBJO010013009.1:22500-24399 GCA_016801955.1 Conus betulinus | reverse complement strand
TGCTTCCTAGGTGGCAAACCTTTGGGTTGTTTTTTTTTGAAAACTCAACAAACATGCTACGGTATTGCACACCAGCCTTTTCTGGGATAGAATTCTTCATAAAACCGAAAAGGCAGAGGAGTCAAATTACCACTTTCCGGCGGTCACTGAGGGAGAACCAATCAGGTTTCGAAATACCGGTATCTGACCAGGAGTTATATGTTTAGTGAGCTTTCCTCCCCATTGGAGATTGTCTCCCCCTTTGGAGACTGTAAGCTTGCTGAAGGTTCATTTTGAGAAGCATTTATTATTCCCCCATTCACCTACTTAAGCACATACTGTCAGTTAGGCAGAATTATCTACCACTGCAGATATGAAGGCTTATTCACCCCCCTATTTCTACAATCTTGTTCCTGCCAGAGGGCTGGATGCTAAAAAGAAAATATTTATGCTTAATTCAATACCCTCTTAAAACAAAATTCCATTAGTTTGTTCGTTCGTTAATCAAAATTAGAACATACAGACTTGCAAGGTGAGTGAAAGTATATGAAGAAAACAAAGGAAAGAATAGTGTAGGAAAAAACAGGAGGTTGGAGACCCAAGAGAGAGAGCGGCAGAGAAGAGAGAGAGAGAAAGAGAGAGAGAGAGAGAGAGAGAGAGAGAGAGAGAGAACAAATTAAAAAAAAGGGGAGGGGGAGACAACAAACAAACAAGGGAAAAAGTAAACGAGTGTAGAAAAAGTAGGAGGATGGAGGAATACGAAGAATTATTTTACAAATTCAAACCGTGCTATAAACCACTGTAATTGTTCTGTGCATTCTGTGCTCACATGAAGGCATTGCTTTCTTGTCATTTTTAATCTAAAAAACCCAATCCACCTTTCGTAATTTGCATTTTGCCATTTTTGTCTTAATGAAGAGATTTTTTTTGCTAATTAAAACAATCTCTCAATCTACTCTGATCTGTGTCACAACCTCTCGTCAGGTTGATAGTTTCAGTTTACGTTATCTATTATATCCGTTGCCATTTCTACTTTCTAAACGAAATCCAACCACGTTGCAATACTTCAATTAACTTTCCAAACAATTTCCAGAAGCACTGTGTTGGATAATACATGCCCTGTGGCGAACAGAAATTGCATGTACCAACCTGCCCCCACTGGTATAAACCTGCTCCTATTCTGCTTCTACATCAGCCTGCTCCTATTTTTTTTAAATCAACCTGCGACTATTTGTATCAACCTGCCCCTACTTGTATCAACCTGCCCCGTCTTTGTATCAGCTTGCCCCTACTTTGTATCAGCCTGTCCCTACTTTGTATCAACCTGCCCCTACTTATATCAACCTGCTTCTACTTGTATTGACCTGCCCCTTCTTTGTATCAACCTGCCTCTACTTTGTATCAAACCTCCCCTACTTATGTCAACCTGCTTCTACTTGTATTGACCTGCCCATTCTTTTGTATCTGCCCATAATTAGTATCAACCTGCCCCTACTAGGAATCAACCTGCCCCTACTTTGTATCAACCGCTTCCCTTACTTATATCAACCTGCTTCTACTTGTATCAACCCCTTCCCCTACTTATATCAACCTGCTTCTACTTGTATTGACCTGCCCTTCTTTGTATAAACCTGCCCCTACTTAGTATCAACCTGCCCCTACTTTGTATCAACCTGCCCCTACTTTGTTTCAACCCCTTCCCCTACTTATATCAACCTGCTTCTACTTGTACTGACCTGCCCCTTCTTTGTATCAACCTGCTCCTACTTAGTATCAACCTGCCCCCCCTCCGGAGGGAGAGCTCACTCACGCCGGCTCCGCGACTAAGCAATTATGTCGTCAGTAGGGGGCTTAGTAGGTGGCGTCCTGCGTATGTTAGATCAGAACAGGCGCCACTTGAACACCACCGAAGTGACTCGG
>JADBJO010013009.1:10000-17500 GCA_016801955.1 Conus betulinus | reverse complement strand
AATCGCATCTGCACAAGACACACCCAAGTGATTCTGTCGTTATTGAGAAGCAGACCCGCACAAGACACACCCAAGTGATTCTGTTTACTACATTATAGAGAATCAGCACCTGCACAAGACACGCACAAATGATCCTGTTAATGTACATTATAGAGAATCAGACCTGCACAGAGACACACCCAAGTGATTCTGTTGATGTACATTATAGAGAATCAGACCCGCACAAGACACACCCAAGTGATTCTGTTTACGTACATTATAGAGAATCAGACCTGCACAAGACACACCCAAGTGATTCTGTAGATGTACATCATATAGAATCAGACCTGCACAAGATACACCTAAGTGATTCTGTTGATGTACACTATACAGAATCAGACATGCACAAGACACAACCCAAGTGATTCTGTTTACGTACATTATACAGAATCAGACCTCCACAAGACACACCCAAGTGATTCTGTTGATGTACGTGATAGAGAATCAGACCTGCACGAGACACAACCCAATTGATTCTGTTGATGTACATCATAGAGAATCAGACCTGCACATGACGCACCCACGTGATTTATGTACGTTATAGAGAATCAACCCTGCATAAGACACACCCAAGTGATTCTGTTTATGTAGACTATAGTCAATCCGACTAAGCAGGATGTTAGAGTAAGCTTGTAATTGTAAGATTCAATGCCTGTCTTATGCCGAACTGGATGAAGATAAGTGACTGCACGTTCATTTTTCGTCGTCCTGAGTGTTTTGTATCTCGCCTGAAGAAGACCTCAGAGGTCGAAACGCGTCGTGTTTTCTCTTGTGATTCGTTTGACTACTTTTTTTTTGGCGCTGCGTTATCACTAACATTTCATTAAAATATCTAAAGCAATGAAGGTTTTCAACGATTCTATTTTTAACTTGCCTATTATGAAATAAGTTAAAACAATTCATTCTTGATTAAAGCCTGTCATATGACAGAGAAAGAGAGAGAGAGAGTTGTGCGCTTTCATACACCACTGTTTACTTACGTAAGCGGGTAGGTCTGTGCGCATGCGTGTGTATGCGCTCTCTGCCTGTGCCTGTCTGTCTGTCTGTCTGTCTGTCTGTGTGCGTGCGTGCGTACGTGTGTGTGTGTGTGTGTGTGTGTGTGTGTGTGTGTGTGTGTGTGTGTGTGTGTGTGTGTGTGGTTTCTATGTGAATTGCCCGTCTAAAAAATGAAGAAGAAGAAATTGCGTAAGTGGAAAAAAATATGAGCATTTCAAAAGTAAAATGCAACACACATGCACTCTCTCTCTATCTCTCTCTCTCTCTCTCAAGTGCACGCGCACACACACACACACACACACACACACACACACACATACACACACACACATAAGCACAGAAAGTCCGCGCGCACATATCCACCTAAAAAATAGAAAAAGCGACACAATGACCTCGTCATACTGCACCGGATCAGCTGACTGACAATGCGGTGAACGTCCAGGTCTAGGTCCTTGTGCACTTGGGGTTTTGACAACGGCATGCTAAGCAACCAGACATATTTTCTTACAGATAGGCAAGGGTTACTTACATCCCCGACGTACGGCGAAGGTATAGTTTGTTCATACGGCAACGGTATTTGTTCACATGGCAAAGGTATACTTTGTTCATATGGCAAAGGTATACTTTGTTCATATGGCAAAGTATAGTTTGTTCATACGGCAGACGGTATAATTTGTTCTTACAGCAATGGTATAGTTTGTTCACAGGCAAGGTATACTTTGTTCATACGGCAAGGTATACTTTGTTCATATGGCAGATGGTATAATTTGTTCTTACAGCAAAGGTATAGTTTTGTTCACAGGGCAATGGTATAGTTTTATTCATACAGCAAAGGTATAGTTTGTTCATACGGCAGAGATATAGTTTGTTCATATGGCAAAGGTTTAGTTTGTTCATACGGCAAAGGTATAATTTGTTCATACGGTACAGATATAGTTTGTTCATGCAGCAAAGATATAGTTTTGTTCATATGGTATAGGTATAGTTTGTTCATATGGCAAAGGTAAAGTTTGTTCATACTGTACAGGTATAGTTTGTGCATATGGCAAAGGTATAGTTTGTTCATACGACAAAGGTCTAGTTTGTGCACAGAAACCATGAGTTACTGTGCACCATGTACGCACAGCAAAGGTCTAGTTTGTCCACAGAAACCATTGGTTACTGTGCATCCACTACGTATAGCAAAGGCATAGTTTGTTCACAGAAACCATGAGTTACAATATATCCCCGACGTACGGCAAAGGCATAGTTTGCTCACAGAAACCCTGTGTTTATTGCACACCCACGATGTGTGTCAAGGGAGCGAAACCTCTCACAAAGGGCTGTAAGCGTTTTAGAGGAAAAGAATGCCGCGCGTGGTGGAGAAATAGGTAATGGGGGCCGATTAGCAGTAGCGCCCTCACCTAGCGCATACGGTCGAACTGTGTCAAGGAGGTTGAAGTGGTCAGGTAATTGACTGTCACGTGACAGATGGCACCTAAGGTAGTGAGGACCCCTCCCGAGTTCGAACCTGCCCGATAGCGAAAGGGAGGAAAATTAACCAATAGGACCTCGGAGCATCGAGTGGGCGCCAAATACTCAGTCAGGTGAAGTTGCTTTGTAAACAGACCTTGAAGAGCGGGAGTCTTGGGCTTGTTCAGATGGTATTGCCGTGGGGCACTGTGTTGATGTTTTGTCAGGCTAGTTGAATGCGTGTGGACGTTGGTGTCATACTTTTCGCAAGGATAATTACTGTGTTAAAGTAGCTCCTGGAGTCAGCGGGAATTTTCGATGTCCATTTGGTGCAAAGTGGCTGTTTCCTAAGCAATTAGGTAGGAAGGAGTGATGATGTGTGGAAGAATGTAGCGAAAGGGGAATTCAGTATACTTGTGAACAAGGTGGTAGAGAAGTAACACGGACAAAGGCATGGCCAAAGGGAAATCCTTTGTCTCCATCCCTATATAAACTGAGGGAGAACAATATCCCATGGGGAGAGGAGGAGAACACCACGAAAGAGAGAAGAACAGTGGAGAGAGAGGAGAGAAGAGTGAGCAGGACAGGGTAGGATTGAGAAAAAACGTGGTCTGGGAGACAGAAGTGACAGCAAGGTCTTAGGGTAAAAGAAAAGCTGAACAAGAAAAGACTGAGTTTGAAACCCAGAGGTGGGTGAAAGAGACAAAGAAGAAGATTTTTACATCGAGTTCCCAAAGAGACGACCACGAAGACCCAGACCTGAAATCTGGAGCCAGTCAACCAAGGGCGTCACCATCGCCCAGTGGTGAAGAAAACTTGAAGTAACTTGTTCAAGAACTGTGGTATGGTGTGAAAGTGTGTGTGTGTGTGTGTGTGTGTGTGTGTGTGTGTGTGTGTGTGTGTGTGTGTGTGTGTAAACCTGGCCAGGTAAGAAGCCTTTTATTATAATACGGGATTAGGAAGTATTGATCTTTTATGTTTTGATTAGTCCATTTTGTGTAATTGAATTTTTCATGTGTAATTATAAGTAGCATAGAAGTTGTATTTTGTGTTCTCAGCCCGTGTTAGAGAGAAGCGAATGCGTGACATCCCACTCCCAGAGAGAGATGAATGGTTGGTGGGTGCATGAGTGCGCATATGCGTGAATGAGTGCAGAGATAACCTTAGTGTGTTAAGCCTGACTAGTAATACATCAACTTTGTGCACTTAAGCAGTACTATCACGATTTCCCCCGTCCTGGACAATGTATATCGAGGTATTATTCTTTCATTGAAACCAGGGGTTACAGTACGTCTACAATGTACAGCAAGGTGTTATTCCTTTCGTAGAAACCATCGGTGACTGTGTGTCTACTAGGTATTATTCCTTCACAAAAACCATGGGTTACTACACACCCACCACGTGCGGCAAGGGGTTACAGTTCCTTCACAAAACACCTTGAATGACTGTACACCTAGGATGCTCGGTGAGCAACTGTCCCTTCACAGAAACCGTAGGCTATTGCACACTCACGACGTACGACGTGCAAAATTTCAGGCGGGGTACTGGAAAGATTAATTGTTCGTTACGTCCATTTCGCGGTTCTTTATTTATTTTCATAATTACATAGTATTGGCAACATACGCTGCAACTGAAGCCAATCCAAAAAAAAAAAAAAAAGTCATTGTGAGAATGTGTGGTGGACAGAATCGTGCAAACTTCTGAGGGGGAAAAAAAATCAAGGGATACATCAAATAAACGAAGACCAGACCCCTGATCCCTTGAAACGAGCAAAAAGTTTGTTTGATAGGGTTATATAAAGAGCTAAGTGGAACGGTGGTCGTCATTTCATCCCTCTGAAGTCATTGATCATCAAATCTTAAAAAAAATTGGGGTGAAATGAGGCATAGGGTCAATCTACCAATCTATCCAATCACATTCAAGAATGAAAAGTTTCAAAAATCCAAAACGTTTGCTTGTCGTTTTGGTGAAAATGCTTCCATAAGTAGCATGCCTGATAAAAAAAAAAAAAAAGAAGAAAATTTAAAACCTTTATCTACATGCTAAATCACATCCCAGGAATTAAGTTCCGCATTGTTATCATCATCAATCAAGAAAACATTGGTTGGTCTGCACACAGTCTCCGAGGAGATGTTAAAAACTCTGCTAGAGAATTGTGTTAATTGTGGCCTGCTTCTTTTCTCTATAAATCGTTACAAACCACACACACACACACACGCACACACCACACACACACACACACACATACACGCACTAACACACACACAAACAAACTTACACACACACACACACAACACCACCCCCCCCCCCCCCACACACACACACACACACACACACACACACACACACACACACACACACACACACACACACACGTACACACACTAAGGGAAGGAAAAGCAGTGAAATACTGACTGACCAAAGGACACTGCTATGTTGGCGACAACGATGATGACAGCCAAGCAGATCAGGTAGGCTTGCCAGCTGCCGTACATTCCTGCAATCAAGGAGTTTTTTCTTCCGTTTTTTCTCAATTTAAAAAAAATTTTTGAATGCTTATTGCCCTGCAGACCACGAATGGCTGGCACGGACATGGAGAGAGGGTGTGGGGTAGTGAGGAGACGGGGAGGGGGGGGGGGGGGGGGGGAGGGAGGAGCAGAAGGGATGGGTGAAGAGAATCAAAGTGTTGACCATCCCCTGCCCTTCCACCATCATCCCCTCTCCTTCCCCCGACCTCTCCCCCCCCCTCCACACACACACACACACACACGCACGCATGCACACACATACATACACACGCATGCGCGCACGCGCACACACACATGCACGCACGCACACACACACATGCACGCACGCACGCACACACACACACACGCGTTTACACACACACACACACACACACACACACACACACACACGCAAGGGGAAAAATATACATTCCTCCCAATCTTCCCTGAACACATCCCCCCCCCATTCTACTCTCATCCTTCCCCTGCCCTCCCTCCCTCTCTAACCCCCCACCCCCCCCCCCCCCCTCCCCCCATCTTCCGCCTCTAACAGTCACAACATAGCTTCATTTCTGAACCAGCGGACAAAAGTGCGGGTGGTGGCAGTATGGGTTTTCAACTGAAAGCATCTTTGTTCCCGAATCTTTGAACGGGACTTTATCGCGTGCACACAGGGTAATGTACCTTCCACGCTAGTAAATTGCTGGCGCTTACAGATCATGTAATTATCTTCATTCAGCAATAGGTGATCAGGGCTTTTGCCAGCACGCGCGCGCGCGCGCATACACACACACACACACACACACACACACACACACACACACACACACACACACACACACACACACATTCATGCACATACTCACACACACACACAGATATACTCATACACAAACACACACACATGCGCGCGCATGCTTGCACACCCACACACACACACACACACACACGCACACACACACCCATACACAAACACACTCGCGCTAATGCGCACGCCATAGACGTTAACACCACACACACACACACACACACACACACACACACACACACACACACACACACATTGCAGAACGTTTTCTTACCCATCATCCATACTTCAATTGTAACGAGTACGACTGGCATCAGAACAAAGATTGCACACACTGCGCGCATACACACACACACACATACACAAACACACACACACACACGCGCCACTCACACACACCACACACACACACACACACACACACACACACACACACTCATACTCGAGTTTTCGTACACACATGCATTCACTCTCATAAATACACACATGCACGAACAAACATACGCGCGCACGCACGTACACATCACACGCCCATTCAGGATACGCTTCGGTGCTCGCACACCCCGATCCGTCGGTGCGCAACAGCAGGGGCCCAGAAATCCACCACACACATCGACACACACACACACACACACACACATTGCGAAAATGGGAAGAACACAAAAAAAAAAAGCTTCTGGTAAGTTTCGAATGAGTTCTCATATACATTTAAGCGATGAAAAAATAGAAATATCAAAATTTACTGACAGAAGACAGATAGACCCAACATGAACTTCGTGTATTTGATAAATGAACGTTTACTTGACGATTCACGCGAATTTCAAAATCATAGATGCCAAAATAACTATAGCAGGGAACCTGAAAAAGAAAATGACGACGTAAATTGAACAGTACATCACAGAGATCATCAGACTGCTGTGATTAATGTTTGGATAGAACAGGCATGGACGAACCAACAACAGAGTATGTTTCTCAATGTACTTTTTTCCACATACATTTCTGTTACTGTGCATTTAAGTCAAATAAACTTCATCGTCATTGTTGCAATTATATTTCTTCTTCCCATACTCCTCTTCTTTTCAAACACACACATACAGATACATGCTCGCGCGCGCGCGCGCGCGCGCACACACACACACACACACACACACACACATACACACGCACACACACACTCACTGACTCGCTCGCTAAATCAAGAAAACCGGATTGTGTAGGGTAACGACTAGAAACGTGCGTTGACATTATCGAGGTCACACACCACAATCCCCCTCCCCTTTCCCTCACTCGCCCTCGGATTAACATCCCTGCTACCCTACTTTATTTCACCACATTGCCAAGAAAAACATACAGCTGTAGGTGCACGTCAGACCACATGGCGAAAGCTTGGCTCTGTTTGGAATTGTACTGTCTTCACCTCCCAGCGAAACAGCAACGAGCGGGGGCTGCAGCTTGCTCGCAGCAGTTCATTCGGTGATAGCGTCTTTCGCCCTTAGCTCTGAGTAATGACACACGGGCTGGAATACCCATGGGAACTCTTCCATGAAGGTTCTGGTGAGTCGCGTCCAGTGGCCATTACACAACGGCATCCACCATGGCAGGAAGCAGTTATGTCCCTTGACGTTTCAATGGACTGCTATGTGCGAGCCTGCACACTATGTTAACACAGCACAGGCTTTTCAAGGGTGCTGCAGGATT
>JADBJO010013009.1:0-7500 GCA_016801955.1 Conus betulinus | reverse complement strand
CTTACCGTTAGCTGAAGTCAGTTGGGCCCAGTGTTCACACCACTTACCAAGAGCTGAAGTCAGTTGGGCCCAGTGTTCACACACCTTACACAGAGGCTGAAGAGAGTTGGGCCCATTGTTGACACCACTTACCGTGGTCTGCAACATGCGAACTCTGAAGAGAACGACATCTCGTGTGAAGGAAACCCAGCTTCTCCAGAGCACACTGCGGAACTGTTGGCCCCAGCTGGCCGTGTAACTGCACGAATATGGGCCAACAGTCAATCTCATCAAAGTGGGACTGGACATCGACTGCTGCTATAAACAACGTGAAATGAACTTGGAATGGACGACAAGAATAGTCTCCCTTTGTGGCATGATGAGATTTTGTTGCGTGTAATGGACGACAAGAATTGCTTCCCTTTGTACCAACGTTGCAGCTACGTGGGTGGGACCGGCACTTTTTGCCCACACTTGCAAAATTCAGGAGTTCTCGTTCTTGTTTGTGGTTCCTCGCCTGCTGTCGACGTGGCGCTGCTGTATTTGTATACTTTCTCATCCATGCCCCGACCCCCCCCCCCACCCCCCCTCGCCACTCTTATTTTCAAATAAGGTTACACGTGACCCAACGGACTGATCGGCTGCAGTATTTTGTAGCTTTTTTGTTGTTGTTGTTTATAAAGCTACTTGTTAACTAATGTCCCAGTCAACTGGTTTTCTTTCAAAGTCAATTTTTAACAAAGTTACACGTTACTCAATGTTCTGATAAACTGCAGTATTTTTACAGTCCTTTTAATATTGTTAGGTGTGATCCAATGTCTTGATCAAATGCCTGCTTTTCATTGCCCTTTTCCATATTGCCAAATGAGACCCAACGTTTCCGTCGATGCAATGTGTTATTGCCACCATCATCCCTCCCTTACCGTTGTTTTCCATTAGAGCTGAACGTTGCCTAACGTTCCGATTTACAGCAACACTTGTTTTGTGTGTGTGTGTGTGTGTGTGTGTGTGTGTGTGTGTGTGTGTGTGTGTGTGTTTACCTATATTAAGACTATTCATAAATTACGCCGCAAGAGACTGCAGCAGTTCGTGGTGCATTTAATGGTACTATAAGTTACCACATGTCCTGACCAACCAAAGCATTTTACAGTATTTTACAGCCATTTCAATAAGATTATTATTTCACCCGGCCAAATGTAAAATGCAGCTTTATGTTGCATTGCCAACCCAGTGCTGAACTTTCACAGCCCTTTTCAACGAGGCTAAATATATCTTAGTCCTTTCAAACAAAACCCAATGCAACCTCTTGATCTGATCTATAGATGAATGTTCATAGCCCTTTCAGTACGGTTACATGTAACCCAACACTTTGCTCTATTGCTGGATGTGCATCGCCCTTTTTTCAAAGCTGCATGTATCCCAACATCCTTATCTATTATTGAATTTTCCTCGCTCTCTCAACAAGGCTACCTGTAATTCAACATCCTGATCAACTGCCGATATTCATCGCCTTTTCAATTAGGTTACCCGTAACTCAATAGCCTGATCAATTGCTGTATTTTTCATCGCCCTTTTAACGCGGCTACCTGCAGCTCAACATTCTGATCAATCGAATGTTCATCGCCCTTTTAACGTTTCCACCACCAGTATATTAGCATCCTGATCAACTGCTGAATTTTCTTGGCCCTTTCACGCGCAGCCTATTATGTGTTATCCAACATCCTGATCGATTATTGATTTTTTATCGTCCCATTTTAACAAGGATAGCTCTAAAGTAACATCCTCATTAACTGCTGATTTTTTTTTTTTATCGCGCTTTCTACAAACCTTCCTGTTACCCAACATCCTGATCAATCGATAACCTTTCATAGTCCTTTCGATAGCCAACACCCTGATCAGCCGCTGAGTTTCAAAGCACTAGTCACTGACACTGTATTACGTTTAGCCAGAGCATGTCTTTCTTGATGAGAGAGAGTAAGAGAGAAGTGGGGATATGTGTTTTCTGTGATTATTCTGGGGAAAGCTTGACACAAGAACAAACAAAATACACCTTTGATATCCAAGGCAAGACAAACGACAAGGTTCTTTGATTATAAAGCACTTTGTGATTAAAAATGCACTTCATTTCTCGATTCTGATCAGTCTTCTTGTCATTGCTTTGCTGATACGAGCAGACGCAACTGATTCCACCGTTTCGAGACTTTAAACAAGAGACGTTCCCCATAAGGTAAGAATGAAAAGTCCACAGAACTACTTGTATTTCTTTCTTCAAAGCAAGAGGTTAAAAAATGAAAGTACTCACCGTGATTCGCTGGCGAAGGCGTGTTGTATCTGGAAAAAAAAAAAAAAAAAAAAAAGAAAATGTAATACACACACACACACACACACACACACACACACACACACACACACACATACATGAAATGTTTATGACGTGATGAGAATCATGACCTAAAACTAATGTTTACGCAAAAAGACACCCCTGAACACTTAAGAAACATTACCAGGTAACTCTTGCTCCCTCAGTGAGACAACCACATGCCTGTACCTCCAAACGAATGCTGCTCATATTTATCAGATCGATCCTACATTTATTCGTCTCTGGTCTTCTTAACTTAAAAGCGAATGCTGTATATGGCGCCAAACCATATAGCACAAAATTAATGACAATGCAAAACGCACAGGACAAGACTGGCACAGCCTTTTGATATGCAACTTTCACAAAAGGAACACACACTAAAACAGAGACAAATATAGGTACCTTCGCTTTAACTGATTTGAAAGGAAATTTCAGACGAGGTTGGGAACGGTAAATAGTCAAAAAAAAAAAAAAAACCCCAATGTGAGAATTACATGCCCGAAACTCCAAAGAAATGCTGCTTATATTTATCAAATCGAGGCTAGCTGTATTTGTCTCTGGTCTTCTATATGTTCCGTTCGACAGTTTCAAATTTAAAAGGCTATGCCAGTCCTGGATAAATGTTAGTTCTTTCCTTTTTTTGTTGTTGCTGCTGTGTGCAAGTGTCAGGGCGCGGGGTACGTAAGCAAAGTTGGATTTTTTTTTTAATGGGGTATCCAGCTTTGTTCTGTGTACTTTGCAGTGTTTATTTGAGTTAGGATTGGTGCCTTGAGCCGCATTCGTTCGGACGTAATTGTCTCACTATGGGAGCGAGAGTTATCCTTCTCGCTTCTTGCGTACTGCTTACTTATTTAAGACTTCATTTCATTGAATTATGTTCTGTGTCTCTTTGTGAGAGAAAAAGATCGTGAGACTGTAAAAAGGGGAAGTGGGGGTATGGGGTTTGGGATGGGGGAGAAATTGGACAGGAAGCTACTGTCCGGACTGACCAGATTTTGGTCCAGCGTGCTTTCCTGCGATGCAACATGGACGCTGTAGTTGATGTCGTCTGCCTCTTTTGTTTCCGTGAAACTGTCACAAATGGCCTGCAAGACATGTTTGGGCACACACACACACACACACACACACACACACACACACACACACACACACACACACACACACGCAGAAATACATACACACATGCGGACCCACACACGTCATACACGATCCGGCTGAGGAGAGAGAGAGAGGGGGGGGGGAGAGAGAGAGAGAGAGAGAGAGAGAGAGAGAGAGAGAGAGAGAACACTTCGGAGCAGCGAGAAAAAACTGAGAGAGAGAGAGAGAGAGAGAGAGAGAGACAGCACACACACTGTTACATGATGGAATGCAAGAAAAAAAAAACTGTGCCTTTTATTTCCGAGCAAAACGAATGGAAGAACTGCACGGTTCTACCGTAAACATTTGGATTCAGATTCTCTTCTTGTCGTACTTTCCATCAACTTAAGAATGTTGTGGCTGATGACCATTAACAAACATGCAAGATTTTTGGTTGCACATACATAGTGCAGCGAGTAATTTTTACCATTTACCCATTCTTTCAAATATATTTTATACTCAGATTTGACAAAGAAATTTACTCCCAAGAAATTCGTCTCCCCATATTAATGTCTTATTTTCTGTTTTTTTTTTGTTTGTTTGTTTTTTGTTTTTTCGGTTGGTAAAAAACCATCAGCTAAAATCATCGAAATTTGTTCGTTTCAATCAAATTATAGAGCAGTTTCACGTCCTTCTGTTTGTGAGTTAATCTTTTTCTTTTTCAAGTGCTCTATAACAGTTTTTTTCACAGGCTTTAATCTCCCCCGCCCCCTATGCATCTGTGTGAGTATATAAGCCTGTTCGTTGTCTTTTTCTTTCTATCTTCCTTTTTTTTTTTTTTTTCTTTTTTTCTGAATTTTTTTTACGTAACGTTGGTTAAGTGTCTCTGAACTTTTATCCATCATGCTCTAAACAGGGTCAAAAGATTAATTAAACTTGTGTGTGTGTGTGTGTGTGTGTGTGTGTGTGTGTGTGTGTGTGTGTATGTACGTGCGCGCGCGATATATATACGAGCAAAGGTGCTGCCCACGCACATGTGTGGTAATTACCAGGTTATTAACGTCAATATAGGGGGGGGGGGGGGGGGGGGGGCGGAATCGCTCAGTTGGTAAAGCACTGGACTCGTAATCTTGGTGATCCTGGGGTTGCGGGTTCGAATCTCCGTCGGGCCGTTTCGGTACAGGGGGATTTTTCCCTCGGAGTTTAACAT
This sequence comes from Conus betulinus, assembly GCA_016801955.1. NCBI lineage: Eukaryota > Metazoa > Mollusca > Gastropoda > Neogastropoda > Conidae > Conus > Conus betulinus. The sequence goes on along the minus strand of JADBJO010013009.1, from coordinate 2,875 downwards.
TGGTTCTGACTCCATTTCCCAAACAGTCCTTATATAAACCGAGGTTCCGTGTTTGAACGCACGCACAACATCTTGCACACACGTAAAATCCCATCACCAACCTTTTCGGAAGAGAAGGCCAGTTTGGCCGTTGGTATGGATGACATGCTACACATAGCATGCACCGTGCTTAAGGAATGGAAAGAATGAAGTAAGGAAATGGAGTGAACACGGGAAACGACCGAATGAAGCGCCAGCAGGCAGCTCTACAGTCGACTCTACCCAGGTATGCAGCCCGCTGTGTAAAGGAGAATGCAGATTGTAAAGCGCTTAGGGCTGGGTCTCTAGCCGAGGACAGGCGCTACATAAGTATTCATAATAATAACCAAAGCAGCCACATGCGTCCTTTTCAAAATTCTCTCTCACAACAGCACACCTTTTCAACAAACAACCCCATCAACCTCTTTTGTTTGTTTTGTTTTGCTGTTGTTGTTGAATCGTTTTGTTTTGATATTTCAACTTACGTTCACTTTTTTGCGGCAGTCGTGTTCTTTGCCAGGTTCAACAGCCAAGGTCAAAACGTAGAAGTCTGCGGGATTGTAGTTGACGGGGCATTTGAAATTCAGACTGGAATAAAAGGGGGAAAAAAAGAAGACAATAGCTTTCGGAAAACAAACAAACAAACCCAAAACAACGACAACGACAACAACAGTTTTTACGTCTTCTGCCTGAGCCAGGAAGTGTAATGCTTCAATGTTTGAAACAGACACAAACTGTGGGATATTTCAGCGAAAACATTTCTTTGCTCCGTGGTTTTAAATAGAGTGAGCTTTCTGGACCATAATATATGAAGTTTGACAAATTAGAAAAAAAAAAACTTTCTGATCTCTCTCTCTCTCTCTCTGTCTCTCTCTCTGTCCTTTTCATACAACAATACAGCGACTTAAAGCAGACAGACTCTTTTGGAGTATGATGACGATGGACATCTGAAACAAAAAACATGTTGATTTCTTTGATCTCTCTCTCTCCCTCTCTCTCTCTCTCTCTCTCTCTCTCTCTCTCTCTCTCTTCTGGACTTTTCACATCTGTGTGCAGATCTTCCTAGGTTATTACAATAACATTAATCTAACATGTAAACATAACTTTGATAATTCTATACATATACTCTCTCTCTCTCTCTCTCTCTCTCTCTCTCTCTCTCTCTCTCTCTCTCTCTCTGCTTGTCTCAATCTGTCTGTCTGTCTGGCAATCTGTCTGTCTGTCTCTCTCTCTCTGTCCGCCTGTCTCTGTCTGTCTGTCTGTCTGTGTGTCTGTCTCTCTCTCTCTCACTCTCTCTCCCTCTCTCTCTCTCTGTCTCAATCTGTCTGTCTGTCTGTCTGTCTGGCAATCTGTCTCATCTCTCTCTGTCTTGTCTGTCTGTCTCTGTCTATCTCTCTCCCTCCCTCCCTTTCTCTCCCTCTCTCTCTATCCCCCCCCCCCCCCCTCCCTCTCTCTCTCTCTCTCTCTCTGCCAAATCCAATCAGACAGAAAAAACCACCACGGAGGGCGACCTTTCGAAGAATTCTTTGGCGTGAGCGGAAGGTCCCATGAAAGCCACACGTCCCTCGGCCAACAGCAACAGCCTGTGATCACACACACCAACACCTTGCCCCTCTGTATGAAGCCTCCTGCACTGAGGTACAAACAACTCCTCCCCACCCACCCCCATCCCCTCCCTCCCCCCTTTCATCCTGTCCCACTCCATGTCGATGATCTGGAGTGTTAACGAGTAACAGTTTGTAATGTAATACCTGATGCAAGCCTGCACCGATACAATCACACACGCCTGCATACAGTTCCACACTGCTCGGCTGTTGCTCCCAACACTAACAGTGTGTAAGGTAATACCTGCTGTAAGCCTGCGTCTGTACAATCATATATGCCTGCATACAGTTCCACACTGCTCACGCGTGCGCACGCGCTTTTGTGTGTTAGTTATTAATAATTATTATTAAGATTTCTGCAGATATCTTCAGAATCGTTTCTCTTTGCGGGTGGATTCTTCCTAAACTGCATATTTCCTCTCAATACGATGTCGGCGGGGGTGGAGAAGGGGGAGGGGGGCCATTTGTAAAAACAGCAGGCAAGAGCATCAACATACAAAATGATGGTACCCTCTCTGGAACTTGAAGACACAGGTCCTATTAACTTCATATGCTCAGTCCGGATGCGTAGTTCACAGACCGAAATCTGTTTGAGAAGACCTGTTGCAGTTTTCTTATTCTAAATGCGTTTTAATGAATAAACAGATAAAAACTAAAGCCTCCGCATTTCGACAACCAATATGCAAAGAAAGTCACAGGGAGAAAAGTACAGAGAGCTTGACGCGTACCGTCTGTGATGTCCCTAGTCCCCATTTGGTGTGGATTGTCCCTACGGAGTTCGCTGAACCATTCATTTATACATACGCCGCGCGCACGCTCATATACACATATTCACATACACACATACATGCAAACGCATGCACCCACACACACCTACTCCTAATATGACTTTAAACTGAACAAGAATGAACACACACTGACGGGTCATACATTATTTCAATCCCCCCCCCCCCCTCCCCACCCGCCACCCCCCCTTTCCCTCTTCCTCTTCCTTTTTATTTTTTTTTTCTTTTATCCACTAGTGAGATTTAAAAGAGGAAAATAAACCAAACCTATAATTATGGAAAGGGAATACAAAAAAAAAGAATACAGAAGAAACTAACTGGTCAAACATGGCAAAGATTTCCGAGGACGGCTGGTGTATGGTGCAGAGGATGGTCCTGTTCTTTATTTTGGTCATGGTCTTTAGGGTCTGCACCAGGTTCTGCGCCATGTAGGTGTTCCAGCCCTGACGTCGGCTCGTCGCAGAACAG